>CAJGYO010000705.1:0-65696 GCA_904845875.1 Miscanthus lutarioriparius
TCTAATCTTTGGGTGTGTTTCGCTTCTCCTTCGTCATATTGTTCTATCCTTGGTGACGTCCAGATCAAGTCGACAGGTAGTATGGCTTCTGATCCATAAACTAGGAAGAAAGGTGAGTATCCAGTGGCTCTGCTTATTTGAGTTCGTAACCCCCATATGACCTTGGGTGATTCTTCAATCCATTTTGATCCATAGTCCACTAGTTCTTCATACAATCTTGGTTTTAATCCGGCTAGTATGAGTCCATTAGCCCTTTCTACCTGTCCGTTGGCTTCTAGATGTGCGACTAATGCGTAATCTATGCCAAAGCCACAATCCTGTGCCCAACTTTTGAATTCTGTAGCTGTGAAGGGAGAACCCAAATTTGTGATGATTCGATTGGGCATGCCGAAGCGGTGCATAATGTCTTGGATGAACTCGACTGCTTTGGCTGCGCTGTATTTTGCGAGTGGTTTGTATTCAATCCACTTGGTGAACTTGTCAATTGCTATGAAGATGTACTCGAAACCGCCTTTTGCTTTCTTAAGAGGTCCTACTTGATACAGCCCCCAGCAGGAGAAAGGCCAAGCGGGTGGGATGCAGATGAGATTATGAGCTGGCACATGAGCTTGTCTTGCGAACATTTGACAACCTTTGCATTTTCTGACAAGTTCTTCTGCGTCTTTCAGAGCGGTTGGCCAGTAGAATCCGGTGCGAAATGCCTTGCCAACTAGTGTTTTTGAAGCGGCATGATTTCCACAGCAACCTGAGTGTATTTCGTCTAGGATCTCTTTGCCCTCTTCAAATGAGACACATTTTAGGAGTACTCCTGATGATGCGGCTCTTCTGTAGAGCTTTTCCCCTACTAGGACGTAGTTCTTGCTTCTGCGAATAATTCGGGTAGCTTCCTCTTTATCTGCTGGCAACTTATTCTCTTTGATATAATCAATAAAAACCTGGGTCTATGAGGTGGTGATTACCAAAATATGGGTGCCTTTAGCTAGGATTTCAGGGGTTATCTCACCAGGTTGTTTGATAGAGGGAGCTGATAACTCCTATATGAATACACCGGGTGGGACCTTCGCCCTGTCCGATCCGAGCTTGGCGAGGACGTCTGCCGCAATATTTGAATCGCGTAGGACATGTAGAATTTCTGACCCTTGAAAATGTTTTTCGAGTTTTCGTATTTCAGCACAGTAAGCGCCCATGTTTTCTTTGGTGCAGTCCCAATCTTTGTTGACTTGATTGATGACTACCGCCGAATCGCCGTATACGAGTAAACGCTTGATTCCGAGGGTAATTGCCACTCGTAGCCTATGGATGAGGGCTTCGTATTCTACTTCATTGTTTGTAGCTTGCCATAATATCTGAAGGACATACTTGAGTTGTTTTCCGTTTGGAGAAATGAGGTAGCTTGAGTGATCCATCAAAGTACATCTTCCAATGATCAAGGATGGTATTTGACATAGGTTGTTGAATTTCTGGCCACTCGTCAACAAAATCGGTAAGGGCTTGGGATTTAATTGCCTTTCGTGGGGTGAAATCGATATTGAGAGCACCAAGTTCAACTGCCTACTTAGATATGCGCCCTGTTGCATCTCTGTTGTGTAGGATGTCTCCGAGTGGGAAATCTGTCACCACGATAATCTTGTGGCTTTCAAAATAGTGGCGAAGCTTGCGTGAAGTGATCAGGAGGGCGTAGAGTAGTTTTTGCACATGCGGGTATTGGATTTTTGATTCTGACAGTACTTCGTGGATGTAGTATATGGGGCGTTGTACTTTATATACACGCCCTTCTTCTTCTCTTTCTACGACAATCGCTGTGCTGATCACAGTAGAAGTTGCCGCAATGTATAGCATCATGTCTTCATATTTCTTTGGAGGTGTGAGAACAGGCGAGGAGGTGAGGTATGCCTTGAGCTTTTTGAAAGCTTCGTTGGCTTCTTCCGTCCACTCGAACTTTTCTTTCCTCTTTAGTAGTTTAAAGAAAGGTAACCCTTTTTCGCCGAGTCTTGATATGAAACGATTGAGGGCCGCCATGCAGCCTGTTAGTTTCTGCACATCTTTGACACTTCGAGGAGGGCCTATCTCTGTTATGGCTCGAATTTGCTTGGCACTTGCTTCGATTCCGCGATGACTGACCAAGAATCCGAGTAGTTGTCCCGAAGGAACCCCGAATACACACTTGTTTGGGTTCAATTTCCACCTCCATCTTTTCAGGTTTTCGAAGGTTTGCTTTAAGTCTTCAATTAGTGTGCCCGGGTTCTTTGTTTTTACTACTACGTCATCCACGTATGCCTCTACGTTTTTGCCAATCTGTTCACCAAGGCATGTTTGTATAGCTCTTTGATAAGTGGCACCAGCATTCTTGAGTCCAAACGATATGGTCTTGTAGCAGTAGGCACCGAACAGAGTGATGAAAGATGTCTTGCTCTGGTCTTGTTCCTTTAATGCGATCTAGTGATATCCTGAATAGCAATCAAGAAAGGATAATAGGGCAGATCCTGCTGTTGAATCAACTATCTGATCAATGCGTGGTAGGCCGAACGGATCTTTTGGGCAGTGTTTGTTGAGGTCTGTGTAGTCGACGCACATGCGCCACTCGTCCGTATTCTTTTTTTGTACTAGAACTGGGTTTGCTGGCCAATTTGGATGAAGGATTTCTCTGATGAATCCGGCTGCCATTAGCTTTGTGATTTCTTTTTTAATTGCTGCCTTCTTATCGGGTGAGAATCATCGTAGCCGTTGCTTCACAGGCTTGGAGCCTTCATTGATATCGATTCTATGCTCAGCCAACTCTCTTGGGACACCTGGCATGTCGGCTGGCTTCCAAGCGAAGATATCTTTGTTGTCCCGAAGAAAGTTGGTGAGCGCGAGTTCCTATTTTTCCGAGAGGTGGGCGCTGATGGTTGCCGTTTTGGAGGGATCACCGGTGCCCAGGTCGATTTGCTTGACGTCGGCTTCTTTTGGTGGTGCGAGGATGCTGGGCTTTTTAGCCGATATTCTTGCTCTTCTGGGCTCATTTCTGCTGCAATAGTGACTATTTCTTTTCTACCATTGGCGGCTTGTGCTTTGGCTGCAATTTGGATTGCCTGAACATCGCAGTCAAAAGCACGCTTCAAATCACTTTGAAGGGAAAGGACACTGTTAGGCCCAAGCATCTTAAGCAACAGGTACGGATAATGTGGTATCGCCATGAATTTTGCTAGTGCTGGGCGCTCGAGGATTGCGTGATATGATGAATCGAAGTCTGCAACTTCAAACTTGATGAACTCTGTACGGTAGTTTGAGGGAGTTCCGAAAGTAACCGGTAGAGTGATTTGTCCAAGTGGCATGGCTGCCTTGCCTGGTACTATGCCATAAAAGGGCTACTTGTGGGTATAATCATCCCGACGAGTTGTAGTCCCATCTTCCTTAGCGTTTCTGAAAAAATGATGTTGAGTCCAACTCCCCCATCGATTAGTACTTTTGTGACAGTCATACCGACGATAGTTGGATCTAGAACCAGTGGGTAATGACCTGTGTTTCCTACGCTAGTCCATTGGTCTTCTCTTGAAAACTGGATTGGATACTATGACCAATTGAGATATCTTGGAGTAGCCGGTTCTGCTGCTATGATGGTTTGTAGTGCTAGCTTTTCTTGATGTTTGCTTCTGGAATTTGGAGCCCCGATGAAGATCACTGCTACTGTCCCCCTAGATTTTTGGAATCCCTTGTCTTTGTGGTTGTCTTCTTCTTTTTTCTGATCATCTTCTTTAGTGTTCCCCTTACTATCTTTTCTTGTGTATCGATCATTGAAGGTGTAGCAATTTCTGATGGTGTGATTTCCTTTAGGGTGCAAGATGCAACGCATGTTTTCAGTGTCGTCGTACCTTCTGGGTTTGGAAAACTTCCTTGATTTGTCAGTCACTGCTATGGTGTTGTCCAATCCATGTTTTCTTTCTTGATGTCTGTTGTTTCGATGATTTTGCTTGTTCGGGTTGTCTCGGTTGTTTCTGTCCAGGAACCTTTCTCGTGTCTTCTCCTCTGTAGTAATCATCTTTTCTACTGTGCGTCTGAATTCTTCATTGTTTCTTGGGGGTTTTTTGTAGAAATCCTAGAATTGCCACCTAGCCATGATTCCATGGGAGAAAGCTTCGATTACTTCTCGTTTGGTGATGTCATGTACTTGAGCATGTAGTTCGCCAAATCGTTGATATTAATTCCTGAGACTTTCACCTCCTTTCTGCTTGAGTCCTTTTAACTCTGCGTGGGTGATTGGGTGTGTAATGATACCCGCGAAATTTTCATAGAAAGCTCTTTGCAAGTCCTCCCAATTTCTGATTGATCCTAGATTCAATTTGTTGAACCATTGGAGGGGCATGGTTTCTAGGGTCATGGGGAAGAACAAGGTCTTGATATCATTGTCTCCTCCAGCTAGTTTAATCGATTGCGAGTAAATCCTGATCCACTGCCTTGGTTCGGTCTTGCCATCATATTTAGAGTGGTTGGACGGCTTGAACTTGTGAGGTAGTCATATTAAAGCAAGTCTGTTTGCAAAACAGGGGAATCTATCATGTGTTCTGGCTTCTGTGTATTCTGATTCAGCACCCCCTTCTAGCCAACTGTTGTTTTGGTGAGAGTAGTTCTGTGTGGCTGTCTGAATAGGTACTTTACTTCTGACCTTTTCTGGTTGTTCCACTCGGTGGTTTTGACTATGGTCCCTTCTGCTTTCTCTGTTGTGACTTCCACTTGGTCCAAGTCTCTCGAAAGCGGACTTCCTTTGATTTTGATCTTCCTGCTCGTGAGATGTTGACCTAGCGGGTAGTCTCGAGCGGGTCCTCCCATCGTGCGTCCTTAGGACTGTCGACCGGAGGAAGTCTCAGAGTTGTTCCTGTTTTTCACTGGGATGTGAAGCTGCTCTGAGTTCTAGTGCTTCTTGGATCTTATCGTAAGGTGTAGTCGCCGCGCATCTTTCTTTGACTTCTCGTTCTGATTTTCTTCTATTATACTCGGCCAGATCTAACTCATATCTGATCCAAGCTTCCTTGCGCTGCCTAGCACGACATTGGCGTCCTTGTTTCAATTTGTTTCTTCTTTCTCTGGCTTGCTTCTGATTCTCGGTCTCACCATCGTGCCCCTGGGTGAAGGGTGATATGTTGGACTCAGATTCATCCGATGACCTGACGTCGGGTGCTTCGGGGGGGACCAATGGTGATCGAGGACGACGAACCATGAATACTTCTTGTGCGTGAATTGTTCTGCTATCGGCGTCGGTTTCCACACTATCGGAGTTGTTGATAACTTTAGTAGAGGCTTCAAGGTCGCAGATCGAGTTTCTTTCTTGGTAGGGTAGAATTGTTGTTGTCGTTGCGTCGACTAGTCTGGTACCGCTATCCTCAGGAACAGAATCTGGCCAGTGGACGATGCAGTCTTGAGATGTTATAGTTAGTACGAACCCTTCCTGAGCTCGTTCCAGTGGCATTCTAAGCACTGGATAGAGGGAACCTTCGGGCCGTGCCTGATAAGATGTTGCCATGTTGTGTAGTCCAAACAGAAAAGGACCCGACTTCTTGAAAAGACTCTGAGTGTACCCCGAGTTGTATTCTTGATAGGCCAAGTCTGCGTTCTTAAGCCCCATCGGAAAAGAACTCGGTTTCTCGAAACAACTCGGGTAAGACTCCGTCTCGGATGCGGAGCTTGAGTTTGAGTCAGATGCATAGAGCTGCGAAATCTGATTTGGATCGGACATCACGAGCTGCGCGAATCTTCCGGCGAGCTGATCCATCGTAGTCGCCGAAATAGAATGGTCTTCATGGTGATCTGAATCTTCGAGGAGACGGCTTTGGAGCTTGCCATTGTCACCTGCCTCACAGATCCATGAACCGAAGATGAAGGTTGATCCCGTCGAGAAGATCATGCTGTCGAGGTCCGTCGAGCTCTCGGATGCAAATTCGCCAAAAGCCCCTACCTGGCGTGCCAGCTGTCAATGTTTCACCACCGATAGCCTACCACGGGGGTACCCGGGGCAGTTTGTTCGGGCTTCAGCGTATGCAAAACTCAACGGTGAACACAAGAGACAGTCGATTTATCCTGGTTCGGACCATCGATCGTTGATCGAGTAATAGCCCTACGTCCAGTCGGCGTTAGCCTTTGCGTTGGATTGATTGTCAAGTGTTTGGTCATAAAAGTTCCAAGTCCCTTTTCTAGGAACCCTGCCCTCCTTTATATAGTCAGGAGGTTAGAATCTTAGTCGGTTTACAATGAGAGTTCCTAGTAGGATTACAGAACAATACTACTACTAGGATTACATGGGAAGAATCTTAGTCAAACTAGATCTTCTCCCTTCCTTGCGGGGTATCCTATGGGTCTCGCACTGACATGAAGCCATGTACGAGCAAGAAACTTTTATTTTGAAGCATTACCCCCACCTTCTTTTTAGTTCACTGAGGTAGTTGTTTAAAAATTAGAATGCATTTCTTATCTTGTTTTCCACACTAGGCACATGAAATCTCAGGACGAGATTTTGTTTTAGGGGGGTAGATTTGTAACACCCTCGGTGTTACACTAAAAATCTTTTGCTAAAACATGTCATGAGCATCATGGTTATGTGTTAATGCATGTAATATAGTGTGTAGATCAATTTCTGTAACTCGAAACGATCAACGGAAACGCGAAATGAAAGTTACATTCCGTGGTCACGTAATATCACTCAGGGTTTAAAACTAATTTTTATTAAGTGAAAATGCTATAGAACATATATGTGATACTTGAATAAAGTTTGAAGTACAAACTTTGTAGAGGACGATGAAATACCTACGGTCAAGAAATGAACTCACTAGCTAACTTACTTAATAGATTGGAAATCGAATTTGACGCGAATCCGATCAAGACTTGGTCAAATTTCTAAGGCTGAAAAATGGTTTGGCAAAGCTATGTTTGGCAATTTTTGTAGAGTAATTGGGTTAAGGAGTGGTGTGGTATTAGGGCTTGTTTTAGTAGCCTAACATGCCCTCTTAAGTATAGCATAGGTGGTTTGGCGATTGAATCAACGATTCGAATTTTTAGTACTCTTTAAAAAGCATGCATGGCACGTTCTGGGTCGGGTTCCTCGCGTTGACGCGGTCACCGCGCTCCTGTGCCATCGTCGGCGTGCCGGCCGCGCGCATGCGTGTATGGCCGCACTCGGCTAGTCACTATGGCCGGCAGCCTGGGCGTGCGGCTGCTCCTCCTCACTGCCGCGATGGGCGTGCCGCTGCTGGTGCCCTTAGGGCCGCCCGCGTTCACTCGGTTGCTCAGCTCTCCTCCACCAGCCGCCATCGCTGTTGCGCCGCTGCGTGCACACCGCCTCGCACATGGGTGCCACGACGGTGCCTGTCTTCCTCTGCAATGTGGGCGCTGCATCAGTACGGGATCAGGGCCGTGACCTTTCGCACGCGCGCCTATCCCCGCTTGGGGTCAACCGTGCCCGGTCAAGGTGGTGTGGAACTCCCGCACGCGGCACATCGTGCCAAACCGCTGCTGGCCTCGCCCTGCGCCGCACGTGGAGTTGATGTACCCTCGCCTTGTTCTTGTTTGTTAAATAGCTACGCGACGCGTCATGCTATCTCGTCTCTGCATCTCTCGCGCGCGCACTGCTGCGTCCGCCAGGGACGGTAGGCGGGACTAAGCCGCGCCAGAGCCAAATTCGCAGCGCATGGTCATTGTCAGCGCAATTACTCGCGCCAGGTGCTAGTACTAGAGTTCTGCTACTGCCCAGTCACCTCCAACCTTCAATTGAGCCCGACCGAGCTCTAATTGGTCGTTTTCCCCTCCACCGTGCCATTAAGGCCGGAACCGGCCGCGGCCGAGGGCAGCCACCTGCTGCACCATCTCTAGCCAATCCACCTTCACCACAAGTTCCGCCTTTACCTCCACTTCACCCTGCGTGCCCCACTTGCACCGCCACTACTTCCCTGGTGTCGCTGACACGGTTGCGCCATCACCGTCCGCCACGGGGCTTGACGTGTGCTCATGGCCAGACGCACCCGGTCCATCCCCGGTCAAGCCACCACCACAGGTAGCTTCGAGGTGAGTTGCTGATGGCCATCCTTTGGTTCTTTCACCTCGGTTGTGCCTTGGCTCATGGGAACACCGCTGCCACCGCCGCAGGGTGTCCGCCACCATGGAGGGAGCTTCTGACTGTGTCCCCGTTCATGTCTTCACCGCCCATCGCTTTGCGTCTACATCTAGGTGAACATCAGCTCCTTAGAAGGGATGGTAAAGCGTTCGGATGGCCGGCATGGCGGTCCAGTGCCATCGCTGCCGCGCCAGTGCGTGCGGGGGTGGCCTGAGTACATGGCCGTGGTAAAGAAGGATTGTTCGGAGGGTTCCTTTGCATAAGTGATGTCTTGGGAAATAGTGTTGTGGACTGCGGGTTGATTCGGTATTAGCGCGGGGGCGTTTTCACATAAGTTACCGACGCGCGTGGGCCTCCCCGTCGTGGGCCGTCTCTGCGCAGATGGGCCGCGTCCCGCGTGGGCCACGCTGGCAGGTCACGCATGCGCGTGCGCTGCGCGGGAGTGGGCTGCGTCGCTCGCTCGTGGGCCGCGCGGGTTAAGTTCGTTTTTCATTTTTATAGAAGATAGAAATAGTTTATATTTTACATTCTAAGTTGAACTTTGGAAATTAATATCAATTCATATAAGTATCCAAAAATTGTGAAATAAATTTTGTTGAGTTCCTAAAAATGTTGTCTACTTAATAGTATGGTTAGTTTATATATATCTGTGTTGATGCTAAGGTCTATTAAATCATTTGGAAGTGTTAATGTTATTTAGATTAATAATTGTGGGAATTTTGTGGAAAATTGGTAATAGCTTTAGCTATGAAATTTTTATAGTAAGATCATTAGATTATTATGTGCTCACTGTAAGTTTTGTAGCCTTAGAATAGATTAATAAATATGGTAGCTAGTACTCCTTGTTTTATCATATATATAGTAAATCGATATTAAGAATAAGGATGCCTTTAGTTGCTAAGATAATACATGCAATGTTTCATACATGTTTAGTGGTAATAATAGGTAACTTAGCGTCTTAGCCGGTAGAGCTAGCTTAGTAGCTTGATAGGTGTATTCTTATTTTAAGAGTTGCTGTTGTCGTATTATTAAGTGTTGCATCATCATTTCATGCATGTAGATAATGAGTTGGTAGAGTTTGTGACTGCGGGCGAGCAGGAGTATGAGGAGGTAATTGAAGAGTACGAGGAGGAGATTCTCGTATAGGAGGGCGCCCCAAAGCCATCAGTTGCTAACTTTACTGATACACCGCCTGCCCAAGACAAGCCCCGGTGCATAACCCTTATTTTGAATGATCACTAGATATATATATGTGATGTGCATTTACGTTACAAGGATTTTATGGAAACTAAATGCATAGATATATTTACCTATGTGTCCTACTAGTATAGGTCGAGTAGTTGCTATGCTTAGGATTTTGGTAGCGTGAGTAACCTACCGTTACTCACAATAGGTGATTATTATTATTACCCATGATAAAAATGGTGGAAAGAAAAATGGAGACCGGGTAGGGATATGGTATGGGTTTTGGTGGGTGTAAAACGTTGTGTCCTGCGGCCAACGGGGCATAGCTTGGTTACACTGTTTCCCTGTCCATGTCCGTTAAGGATCGGCCGTTGCATTGGGTTCTAGGCAAGTCACAGACTTATTATCCCGAGCACATACTTGTGTATGGGCGCACGGAAGGCTTGTTGCTCTCTTGTTAGAGGCGGGGATGGTGGAGGTCTAAGCACCACACTGAGTCTGGGACTGAAGAACGGGGGCTTGGAGTCCAAGTTTGGACGAGGACCTGGACCCCGTGACAGAAGAGTGGTGGGTTGGTCCTGCTTGTGCCTGGGGTACAAGTGGGGCGCGTGTTTTGGGGTACCTAGCTGGGCACATTGATTTATGAATCGCTGGACGATCCGGTACGGCTTGTCTACAATCTAGCACTGTAGTAAGAACTGAAAGATGAAAGATGGTGAAATAGAACTATTTGCTCAACTCTTGCTTGAAAGTAGAACATGTGCTTACATAGAATGGTTAGATAATGAACTAATCATGACTGCTAATAATAAACATACATAAGGATTCACTATTAGTATTGCTTTCTACAAAAAGGAAACCTAGCAAACCATAAAACTTATCATATCCTTTGGAGTCGGAAAATTATTCCCACTAGTCGGATAAGTTTTGCGAGTACATTGTGTACTCAGGGTTTATTTACCCCTATTGCAAGTTCATCTTGAGGAGTAGCCGTTGTGTGAAGGATTCTTCTGGTGGGCACAGACGGATCCTTGTATATTAACGATAGATGTTTATTTTCATTTAATTTCCGCACTCTGAACTTGGTACTATAATAATGTATTTCTAAGAACTTTGGTTGTATAAAATGGACTAAGTATTGTAAACTTGTTCTCATTATTTGATCCTGAAGGAAAAATGTGGAATATTTGAGTTCTTCCTTGGGGTGTGCTCGACGAAATCCGCCCGATGTAGCTTGCTTTCAGGGTGCTTAGTGTCTGATGGAAGACGAGCGCCTCCGAAGGTGTGATATTTTGGGCGGTTCTGCCACATCGACATTCTCGTTGACAGCGAGGCGTCTATGGTGACTTTGTCAATCTCGAGATATGCCGGCACAGTCTTTCAGAGGTGCTCATAGGTGTAGGGTTTGCGTACATGTGTTCATAGGTCTGAGTGTGCGTGCGTGTTGAGCATTTGCGTCTGTACTTGTGTAATTCACAAAAAAATTATATGTAGTAAATAATGACAAAAGCAAGGTTATAAAGACAATCATAGCCGGAAAACATGACTAAACAAGCGGTTTAGACATAAAAATGATTATATGTATTAATTACTAACAATTTGATTTATGATGGACGCAAAACACACAAATGGAAGTAGATGCTGGTAAAACAACTTAATGAAACTAAAAAATGATGGATTCCAAGAAGTATGAGAAATAAAAAATTGTAATTAAATGATAGAGCAAACAAAGTAGCCATTCGGAACAACGTGATGAATTAGGGAGGAGTAGAAACCTATGTGCTAGGACATCACACTCTCCTCTGTACCTAGAATACAAAATGAGATTTGGTGTCTTCAATGTAGAGGGCCTCTAGAACTCTGCTACAAAATGAGATTTGGTGTCTTCCATCGGTGCTCAAGCCAAACCGTACATTCTTTGGGTCATCGCTGAATTCTTTATGCTTCTCATCGATCCTTTGCCACTGACTACAATCAACCGGGTGTGCAATCTTATCATCATCCACCTTGCGCTTATCATCCCACTATGTCATGAGTGCGGCTTCTTTAGGGTTTAGGAAGATACATCTTAAGCGGTCGGTCACTGGCAGGTACCACATTACCAAGGTAGGAATTCTTCTCTGCTTTGCATCGTTGCCTAATGGAGTGTCCTCTGGGGGCTGAGATTCTTGTACCACCTTTTTTGTACCCTTCTTATTCCTCTTTTTCCCCGTGGAGGCTTCGTCTCCACCGTAAAGGTCATTGTTCTTGTACCGGCTGGCCCCACACCGGGGATATTTATCTAGTGACTTGAACGTTTCGCCACGAAAAAGGATACAGTGGTTGGGGCATGCATGGATTTTTTCAACCCCCATTGTCAATGGACTTATGACTTTCTTCGCTTGGTATGTGTTGGCAGGAACTGAGTTTGGTTGTGGCAACACCCATGACAGGAGACGCAATAGATCATTGAAACTACAGTCTGACCAGTCGTACTTAGCCTTCAGGATGAGTAGCTCAAGCACAAAACGTAGCAATGTCCAATGTGTCGGACAGCCCTTTTCAACACCATACACAGTCTCCTTCAATGCTTTTGTCACCCTTTTCAAAATTTCTAGACCTTTCGGGCTCTTTAGTAAAATCTCTGGCCCAAGGGCTCGGATCATGTCCTCTAAATCATCTTCATCCCCGACACGTGCTCCGCCATCATTATTGGCACCACCTTCGTCATTACCATCCCAACCACCAGCATCACCACCTTGTTCATTGCCAAACTCAGGATCCATTCGTGCATCAAGCTCTGCTGAATATTGGGACATGGATTCTAGGGTTTCGTCGTCGTATTCCTCCTCATCCTCGTTGTTAACAATAATCGTTTCACCATGATGAATCCACACTGTGTAGTCCTCAACAAATCCTCTCATAATCAAATATGATATGATGATAGTCACATCTGTCCATGCCATACGGTTCTTGCAATCTTTACAGTGACAAATAATTGTATCCTTATTCTCTGTCAACGTCATTGCATGCTTCTCTACGGTTTCAATAAATTTATCCACATCTTCACGGAAACCTGTCTTGAACCTCAACGAACCATACATTCAAGAGTTCATGTACTCCATCTTTTACAACAACAACAAAACAAACATTAAAGGACTACTTATTCATATATATATATATATAAATGAATCAAATTAATAATTACTTGAGAATAATTGTATATACTTCAAATATATATGAATATAAATCAAATATAATTACATGAAGCATACAAACACAGCATGGTAGAGGAAAATTAATTAATGTCCCATTTATCCATAAATAATTAAAATACATATTTGTTGATTACAATAAACAATTTCAAAGACAACAATTAGCAACAATTATATTTTACCCAATATCTTTCATTCAAACCCTAGTCCAATTTCATCAAACATAAATTTACAAAAACAAAATTAATAAAAAAACCAAACCCTAAATCTAGATCTACATGCACATGAAACATCCATAAAACTAACTAATTGTTCACTAAAATCAAGAAACATGGACTACCTAGTTTACCCTGGTACATTCAAAACTTGGGTCTAATTTGCTTCATAAGTAGCTCAAGCACCATAGAAGAGAGAGAAAAGCAAAACTCCAATTACTCACTAACCAACTATTAAACTTCAAAAAAAAGTGTGGAATAGTATTTTCTTACCTTCTACAACATCTCTACCAAAGGATTTGAGACCAAAACCTTCCCCCCTTAGTAGAACAATTTTTGGGAGGTGCCAAAGGCCTCCCTACCTTTTTTTCACGGGTTGGAGTGAGTGACCCGAGGAGGAAGAAGGGGCTGCAGTTTTTTATACGTGTGTCATTTGTAGGGGCGGCTGGTGATTAAGCCGCCCCTATAAATCACAGGTATTTATACGTGGGGCCTTTATAAGGGCGGCTGGTGATTGAGCCGCCTCTACAAATAGCAACACTGGGGGCGGCTGGTTAGTGAGTCGCCCCTACAAATCGACCCCATTTGTAGGGGCGGCTCGTATCACCAGCCGCCCCTACTGTTCCATTTTTAGGTGCGACTGGTCTCGTGGGTCCCGAGCACGTCCACTGTAGGAGCGGCTCCATCACCAGCCGTCCCTACAAAAAAATTATCCGTTACTATAAACGTTTTTTGTAGTAGTGCATCAAAGCCCCAGTGTAATATGAAAGCAATCCTGCTGCAAGTCTGAACCCCGGCCATCGTTTCAGAGATCATGAAGAGACTTACTTGAAGCATCTCATGACAGACTTCAACATAGATAGCTAGCCTGGGCTTGGTAGATAGAACGAGATGAGAGAATATCAGAGGAAGGGATTAAGGGAGAGAGAAAAGAAGACCCGTATTTATTTTGCGAAGACACCTCGTGAAGTAGTTTCTATTGATGATTTTTTCCTAACGTCGTCACAATGGAAACTGCACATAGTTTCAACCATGGGATTGCCTTCGTGAAACGATACTCCTCTCTCTCCATCAATATGGTACAAAATCTCTCTTTTTTTTGCTTTGTTGGCACATACTCCTAAGTAATGTCCATAAAACTATAGCATGTTTGGATGAGGACGGGGATTAGGATAGGAATAAGGAAATATTGAATCATAGCCGTCCGTTTTTCATACCTCATTTAATCCTAGCCCTTCATTCATTTCTCATTCCATATCCTGCCTCCTATATCCCAATATCCAAACACTAGGAGTCGCGTAACACACTAGCGCACGAATCACAAAGCGCAATCCAACAGTAGGTGGAAGGGGACACCTCCGCCCCGGGGTACCGAGACATTCCGCCGCCGCCGCTCCTGCGCCCGCCGGGCCACCATTGCCATGCCCCACCCTGAGCCGCCTCGCTCTGTGTCAGCATCGCCCCTGTTGCTGGTATGACAAAGCTCATGGAAGAAGGTGAGGCCAGCGACACAGCTGAAGCTGAAGAGAACACAGGCCGCAAGCCCAGGCCCAAGAAGAAGATGTACGCCTATTCGGCCCAGAATGGAGGAACGTGTGAACAGCTGGCAAGGAGTAGCGTGGGCTTTTCTACTTAAGCGTGAGTATGTGCATGGGAAGGCTTATGAACATTGTATTGAACCTTTCTAAACTCAATTGAGATTCCTCTGTCGCCAACCCCGTGCTCTGCTTCTTCTTCCCCGAACTCCGATTCCTCTGCTCCCCTTCCCCGCTGCTAACAATTGGTACTCGGAGCCCTCCTTCCTTGGCACTACTTCTCGTTTTCTTGCCTTGATCTGGGGTCGTAACCCCCGTCGGCAGGTTGATCACCGATTTCTCGCTCCGGTGAGGAATCGTGTGAACCCGTAGGTCCGAGTCGAGGCTGATCTGGTTGGCGAGAATCGAAGGTTGTTGCCTACCCAACCCTACCCTGGAGCCCCACCAAATAGACCACGAACACTTCACCCGCTTTCGCAGAGATTGGGGAGCAATGGAACCCAACTTCAAGTTGATGCTCGACGAGATGAAATCCATGAAGACATCGCTCGAGGGCAGTATCGCGGTGGTGAACACGTCTCTGGGCAACCGCATCGGTGCCGTGGAGCGCACCATCTCCGACCGATTCAGACGCCTCTAGGATGCAGCAAAGGTGTTCGATGCATGGAAGCCCACCATCAACGAGCCCGTGAAGGTGCTTCGCTCTGAGATCGGAGCGATTCGCAAGTCGGAAGAGGTTGTGGAGAAGATGTGGGAGGAGATGACGGCTCTCCGCAAGACTGTGAGCCACGGTGCTCGAGGCTACTCCAGCTGTTGTGTCCGGCGTCCTGCCTCCTCCCCTAGTGACCGTGGCCGGGGCGTCGTCCTCCGCCGGTCCCAAGGTTATTGGCCTGTTCGTTGGGCATGGCGTTCCACAGCATCACCGAGGGCTCGAGTCCATGACTCTGTCCCTGGTCAAGAGTACGAATCCACATCTTCATCTTCTTCCCCATCACATGCCCAGCCCCATTCCCTGCCTCATCCTGCCCTCGCGTTGCGTAAATCCTATTCTAGTTCGATGCTGGATGCAGGTCCATCAGCCGCGGAGTTGGGTTTGGGTTCGCCGCGGGGAGCTCCTGAGCCACCATGGGAACCTAACCCCCCTAATGATAAGCTTCCCAAAATGAATTTCCCTAGATTTGATGGTGAAAACCCACGTCTCTAGATCCGCAATTGTAATGATTATTTTGAGATGTATGATGTCGCTCCGCGTCGTTGGATCAAGGTGTCCACGATGCATCTCTCCAGGGCAGCCGCTCGCTGGTTTCCGGCAGTTGAGCAGCAAGTGCTTACCATGTCCTGGCCCCAATTCACTGCTCTCGTTCTAGAGCGCTTTGGCAAAGATCAGCATGAACTGCTTATTCGTCAGCTTTTTCACATTAGGCAGACGGGTACCGTTCAAGAATACGTAGACAAATTCACCTCTATAGTTGATGGTTTGATAGCTTATGGCAAAAACACTGGGCAACGACATCCGTACTGTTGTTCATATGCAGCGTCCCCATACTTTGGATACTGCCGTGGTTCTTGCGTTGTTGCAGGAGGAAATGCTGGATTCATCTAGGAAGAAGGAGTTGCGCCGTCCGGAGGCGTTCCAGTGGGCCAAGCTGCTGCCACGCGCACCACAACCTCTGCTGGTGCCACCTGTGCGCGGGGAGCGGCCGGAACATGCCGCGGCAGCTGCGGTTGGTGCTGAGGACCGGCGTGGTCGTGGCGTCGACGCCAAGCTGAACACACTCTATCGCCGAGCACGCGGCCTCTGCATTCGGTGTGGTGAAAAATGGTCTCGCGACCATCGCTGCCCCGAGCAAGTTCAGCTTCATGTCTTGCAAGAGGTATGGGATCTCTGTCACAGTGAGGACACTGAAGATTGTGACTGCGCACCGGAGGATGCTGTAGAAGCCCAGGTGTTCTTAGCTCTGTCATCAGCAACACTTTCTGCTAGGCCATCTGACAGTATTATGCAGTTTGTTGGAGAAATTCAGGGCCAGTCAGTTAAGATTCCTCTCGATTCTGGCAGTTCTAACACATTTATGAGCACCTCTTTGGCTTCTAAACTCTCAGGCAGTTCTGATTGTCAGCACCCGATCAATGTTACAGTGGCCAACGGCAATCAGATGGTCTGTCAGCAGGAATTCCGGCAACTATCGTGGATTATTCAGCAGTGTTCTTTTGTCTCAGATGTTAAGGTACTTCCTCTTTCACAGTATGATCTCATCGTCGGAATGGATTGGCTTGTCAAGCACAGCCCTATGAAAATTGATTGGAAGTACAAGAGAATTCTTATCTCTTATGGGTCGGAGCGAGTTCTTCTTCAAGGCATGCTGGATACTTTGCCTACCGGCTCTGTGCTGCAAGTAACAGCTGTTCAGGATGACTCATCTGTCAGCAGTGAACCATCTTTACCACCGGCAGTCACAGCTCTTTTGGAAGAATACCATGACGTGTTTGCTCCACCCGCAGGCTATCCTCCTTCCAGACAATGCGATCATGAGATTCCACTCTTGCCCAGCGCTGCTCCTGTCCAAGTCAGACCCTACCGTTATCCACCTGCGGTTAAAGATGAAATTGAGCGACAAGTTTCAGAGATGTTAAGCTCCGGTCTCATTCAACCCAGTTCCAGTCCATTTTCTTCTGCTGTTCTATTAGTCAAGAAGAAGGACGGATCCTTTCGGTTTTGTGTGGATTTCCGTTAACTCAACGCTATCACAGCCAAGAACAAATATCCAGTGCCTGTGATTGAGGAATTGTTGGACGAGTTACAAGGAGCCTCCTGGTTTTCATCTCTTGATCTCACTGCTGGATACCATCAGGTGCGCCTGACCGTTCTGTATTGAGACGGATGCCAGTGGCATCGGCGTCGGTGCTGTATGCAAGGCGGTCACCCATTGGCTTTCGTGAGCAAGGCTCTAGGTCCTCGCTCCCAAGGTCTGTCGACGTACGAAAAAGAATATCAGTGACGTGCCTATCTGCAATATGGTGAATTCCACATTCTGATGGACCAAAAGAGTTTGAGTCAGCTCACGGAACAGAGGCTGCACACCCCATGGCAACAAAAGGTTTTCTCCAAGCTTTTTGGGTTGTCTTACAAGATCATATACCGGAAAGGCACTGAAAATAGGGCAGCGGATGCTGTTTCACGCTACCCAGTTGGTTCCTGTGCTGCTATCTTGGTAGCACAACCACAGTGGCTGGCCGCCGTGGAGGCTTCCTATGCAAAGGATGAGCACGCTCAGTCGATCATCAGCAAATTGCTCCTGGATACTCAAGCTGTTCCTCATTTTACATTCAGCAATGGAATTTTGAGGTACAAGTCTCGCATCTGGATCGGTCAAGATACTGCTCTCTAGGCACAACTCATCACTGCCTTACATGCCAATGCGGTCGGCGGGCACTCTGGTATTCCAGTCACCATCCGCCGTATTAAGCAATTCCTTGCTTGGCAAGGTATGAATGCTGCAGTCCATCAGTTTATCTCAGCATGCTCCATCTGTCAGCAGGCAAAACCAGACCGTTCTAAGTTGCCAGGTCTGCTACAGCCTCTTCCGGTACCGGATCGTGCTTGGAAGGTAATCTCATTAGATTTCATTGAAGGTCTTCTGGTATCCGGTTCATTCAATTGCATTCTCGTGGTTGTGGATATCTTTTCCAGATATGCTCACTTTCTGGGTCTGAAACATCCATTTACTGCTTCATCGGTGGCCAAGCTCTTCTTGTCTCATGTGTATAGGCACCACGGCATGCCTCAGGCTATCATCTCAGATCGTGACCGCATCTTCACAAGCAACCTGTGGCAGGAACTCTTCAAACTTGCCAAAGTTGATCTTTGCACAGTCAGATGGTCAAACAGAGCATGTAAATCAGTGCCTGGAGACCTTTCTGCGGTGTTATGCTCATGCAGCCCCGAAGCAGTGGAGTAACTGGCTGGATCTCGCTGAATTTTGGTACAACACGAGCTTCCACTCAGCAATTGGAAGATCCCCATTTGAGGTCACGTATGGTTATGCCCCTAGCGCTTTCGGAATTGCAGCTGCTCCAGATGCTCCAGTCACTGATCTGTCTTCCTGGCTGGCTGACTGGAACCTCAATACAGAGCTCATTCGCCAACATCTGTTACGTGCCAAGCAGAGGATGAAAAAGTCATCTGATCTACATCGTTCTGAGAGCCAGTTCCAGCTGAATGATTGGGTCTATCTGAAGCTCCAACTCTAGGTTCAGTCTTCTGTTGCTGATCGCTCTCATCACAAGCTGGCCTTCCATTTCTTCAGCCCATACCGGGTCATTGGTAAAGTTGGCACTGTGGCCTATCGATTGGAGCTCCCGCCTTCATCAACTGTCCACCCTGTCTTTCATGTTTCCCAACTTAAAAAGGCGGTGGGTGCTCATCAATCAGTCACGGCTGAACCTCCATCTGATACCGCCATTTGGAGTGTTCCGGAACGCATCATTCAGCGTCGCCTGCTTCGCCAAGGTACTTCTTCTGTTCTGCAGGGTTTAATCAAGTGGTCTAACCTGCTGGAGTCGCTTGCTACCTAGGAAGAACTGGAAGCCCTACGACGGCAGTTTCCTCGTGCTCTGGTCTGGGAACATCCAGGTGTGCAAGGAGGGGGGAGTGTTAGCATCGCCCCTGTTGCTGGTATGACAACGCTCATGGAAGAAGGTGAGGCCAGCGGCGTAGCTGAAGCTGAAGAGAACGCAGGCCGCAAGCCTAGGCCCAAGAAGAAGAATGTACGCCTATTCGGCCGAGAATGGAGGAACGTGTGAACAGCTGGCAAGGAGTAGCGTGATAGGCTTTTCTACTTAAGCGTGAGTATGTGCCTGGGAAGGCTTATGAACATTGTATTGAACCTTTCTAAACTCAATCGAGATTCCTCCGTCGCCAACCCCGTGCTCTGCTTCTTCTTCCCCGAACTCCGATTCCTCCGCTTCCCTTCCTCTCTGCTAACACTCTGCTCCAGCAAAACGCTCGCCGCCTCACGCCTGAGCCGCCACCGCTCCGACCGGCAGGATGCTTCCGCAGAAAGCGCCCAAAAATGTGTTTGCCGCCGCCGCAGCTCCGGTCGAAGGCGGCGACCACATCAGCAACCTCCTGGACGGCGTGCTGCAGCACATACTCTCCTTCCTGCCGGCGTAGGACGTCGTGCGGACATGTGTGCTCGCCAAGCGCTGGCGCCACATGTGGGAGTCCACCACCGTCCTGCGCTTCGTGTGCGGCCTATTGAAGGAACCACGGTCCATGGAGGAGATTCTGGAGTTCGTGAACCATCTGCTGCGCTTGCGCATCCACGGAGGCACGCCGCTAGACACGTGCGAGTTCTGTCTCCTCGGGAATGAGTTCGACATGAGTCGCATCTTGCATTGGATCCGTATAGCTCTCCAGTGCAAAGTCTGGCTGCTCGAGCTCATGTGTTAGGGCATTCCTCCTCTCGATGACCATCTTATCTTCATCTCCCAATACCTGAAGAAGCTACAGCTTGCCAGACTTAGCGAAGACCTGATGCCCAGTAGATTGCTTGATTTCTCCTGCTGCCCCAATTTGGAAGACCTTAAGATTGCCGGACTCGAGCTCATGTGTTCTAGCGCTTGTCGATGCTACTTTGGTTGATTCCATTCCCGCTGTTGTTGATCTTGTCCCTACAGGTGTTGATGATCTTTCTGGAGGTCAAGTTGTTTTCCAGAAGCCATCAGACCACATGAATCACCTGAAGCCACTGCATGTGAATGGCTACATTAATGGCAAACTGATCAACAACATGTTGGTGGATAACGGAGCCATGGTGAATCTAATGCCATATTCACTTTATAAGAAGTTCGACGGATCTGATGAGGAGTTGATTAAGACCAAGAGGATGGTCAAAGGTGTTGGTGAAAATTCTATTTCGACCAAGGGATTTGCCTTGATGAAGGTTACTATCAGGAGCAAAATGTTGACCACTGTCTTCTTCGTTGCAGAGGTGCAAGGGAGCTACAGTTTGATTCTTGGGAGCGAATGGATTCATGGCAATCGATGTGTGCCGTCTAGCTTGCACCAGTTCCTCTTTTAGTGGGTGAATAATGAAGTTGAGATTGTCTATGCAGACTCATCGGCTTATACCACGACCGATGCCCCTTTGCTTGGGGGGCATGATGATATGATTTGCTTATCAGGGAGGGACCTTGCTGGTTTTGAGTCACTAGAGGAGGCTTTGTCCCCATTTCTTTAGAGTTGATTAATGATCAGGCTCATCATCATGTTGTGTAAATTCTGTTTGGACAGGGCTTCATGTTGGCCAACCCATGTGGAGATAGTTGAGATTGGGATTGGCACTAGCCCATGGCCAGCGTTTGTAGGTCAAGAATCAGAAGCCGATTATAAAGTTAATCGTGCTTCTCAAGGAGTATCTATCAACACCACCGGTTCTTCGTGCATTTAGGAGAGGAGCTCCATTCACATCATATATTATTACCGAAGAGGATGTATTGGTGTTGTGTTGTCTTGATACTGAGACAAGGTTATGACGTCGGTAGGCGGAATTTTCACATAAAAAGGAGATGATGCATTACATCGCTGCTCCTGGGTCTGCCAAACCGGCGAGGCCGGTTTTAGAACCGGCCAGGCCGGTTCTGTTGTGTGCTGTGGCTGATGAACTAGCCAGGCCGGTTCCAGAAACTGGCCAAGCCGGTTTGCGTACAGGATTTTCCTCGAACCGGCTTAAATTGCTCCTTATTGATGCTAAAGCTGATTCAAGTGATTAGAGGGCATCTATAGTTGCATATTTATGTGATCCCAGTGTTAAAGTTCATAAAATGCTCGATGGAATGCTTTCAAATTTATTTTGCACAATAGTGAATTATATAGAACTGCTGAAGATTTGTTGCTTAAATGCTTGGACGATGATCAGGCTAGAGTGGCATGGGAGAATCCATCAAGGTGTTTGTTGTACACATCAATCAGCTCTAAAGATGAAATGGTGTTCGGAAATTCATACATGCTAGAGACACTGTGAGGTGAACATCTCCCTAGAGCAATTAATGGGAGGTATTTGAAGCAATACTTTCCTAGTGTTTGACAAGAAGCCTAAGAGTTGTCCAAACAATGGCTGATACATGTATCGCCCTTAGAATAAATATGGCCGATGTATACATCATCCTTAGTTGCTAGATAACCGATGAGTTGGACATCGTTGCTATTTAGTTTTCGTTATTCTTAGGTTCACCTAAAGCTTCACCTAAAAACAGAAGGGCATATGTTGACAATCAAAAGTGACCAAAGCGTATAATAGACTCTGCAATGATGTTTCTATCATCAAGACAATCAGAAAACATATATGGATCATCCCATTTTGAGTCCACATGAAGAAACAGTGTTTCGGGGGTGCTGGCACTGCTAGAACCAGCCAGGTCGGTTTGGGCAAGTTCCTCAAATGTGTGTTTAGATTGCACCATTGCATTCCCCTTATCGAGCTGATAGAAAAACATATATGATTTGCCTTGTTTAGAGTCCAGATGAATTAATTATAATTTTTGGAAGATTTTCTGCACTGGAATGCAGTAGAATCGGCCTGGCCGGCCTGGCCGGTTTGCCTGCAGTTGTGGCTGCCCAGGCAAAAACTCTATTTTGGTCGGGATTTGGACGTATTTTCGTATAGGAAACTTGTAGATCACGATCTGGAGTTGTCTCGTATTGGAATAAGACCACCCACTCTATATATGAGAGGATCACAGCCGATTGAAGGATCCAACACTCAATCATCAAAAAACACATCTACTACCACTCTCTGTCCTCTTTTCCTATTTGCCTCTTCTCCTCATTCTTCGTCGGTGCTGCATGACTGGAGGATCAACGACGATGACGCTCTAGAGCGGTTACACCGGCTAGAGCAGCCCATAGCCGTTGCATGCCCCAACGGGGTCCCTCCCAGGCGTGTGATGTTTTGGGTCTCAAGAGACCTCGACGGCGTGTCTTGCGTATTGCACTCTCGGCGAGGCTCCTTCGGTGACGTGTCTTGCGTATCGCGCTCATCGCTGGAGGCACAAGGTCCGGGTGCGGACATCCCCTAGGCATTAGCCGACCTGAAAGTCGGCTAAGCCCTACATCGAGTGATCTAGCTCCTTATCGGTGTGCTGACCTAATGAAGCGTCTACAACAACGTTGCTATAAATCGCTGATTTGTAGGGGCGGTTAGCCAGCCGCCCCTACAAATCGGATTGGCCCAAAAAAATAGCAAATTTTTTTAATCCGGGATGGCCCCCACCAGTCAGCCATGCGCTCCATCGAAGTCGCAAGTCGTGGCATTTTTTGCGTGAAAATCACGCGTTTCGCAGCTACGGTGAGAGAGCAATGGAGATTTTTGCCAAACTTAAACACTTTTAGCACATACTCCATACTCAACAACTTAGAGCAAGGCTAATAACACTAGTAGAGAATAGACTTTCAGTTCTAGGCTTTAGTCCCGGTCATTTTTGGGCCTAGGACTAAAGACAGTATTAGTCCCGGTTGGAGCAACCAACCGGGACTAAAGTCCCCTGCCCAACGGCTACAGGCGCAGCTTTTGCAGGAGGGGAGCAAGATGGGACCTTTAGTCCTGGTTCGTGGTTCAAACCGGGACTAATGGTCACCCTCTAGTCCTGGTTGGAGCTACCAGCCGTGACTAAACCTTTAATCCCGGTTTGTGCTTAGTGGCTCCAACCGGGACTAGAACTCTACCTGTAGTCCGGGTTTATACCATAAACCGGGACTACATGTCCTGAGCTATATACTTTCTCCTTCCTCCCCCATCCCGAGCCATTTCAAGCTCTCTGCATGCTCTTTGTTCTTGCTCATGGAAGGAGTTCATGCTTGTGAGATTGGTGAAGACTTCATTCCCCCATCCATTCTTCAGTTCTAAAGGTTACAAACTTCATCCTCCCATGTTTCTTCACTAGCATGGCTCATTTCTTGGGCTAGAAATAGAGAAATTTGTGGTTTTTTAGATTGGGAATGATGGTGGATTTTTTTTATTTATATACCATTTGAGCTCGAAATCACTTGATAGTTTGAATATGAAGATGAAGGAAGCTTATTGTAGTTCATCAAAACTAGTATGCACCTTTCATTGCCTTATTTCATGGTCTAGAAATAGAGAAATTTTTTATTTTCTAGATTGGGAATAATTGTGGATATTTTTTATTTATATGCCATTTTAGCTCAAAATCACTTGATAGTTTGCATATGTAGATGAAGGAATCTTATAGTACCTCATCAAAACTAGTATGCACCTTTCATTGCCTCATTTCATGCATGGTTTAGAAATTGAGAAATAAAAGGTTTTTTAGTATATAGCTCATTTAATTTCATGGTTCACAAAATGAGAAACTTATAGTAGTTGATGAAATTGAGTATAGAGAGTCGTAGATGGTCCTCGGCCTCGCATGGGGTCCCTAAACGACTGAGGCCGGTCCTCCCTCTCATTGCGTGCGGCAAGTGTGGGCAGAAGATTGTGAGGGAGTATAGGGTGAAGAAGAAGGGTCCCAACCAAGGGCGCATCTTCTACACGTGTCCGGATCACGAAGTGAGTAATTTTTTGGTCATGTTTTGCTATGGTTTGTAGCCATTTTTGTGATGATTTTGACTAAAGTTCTTGATTTGTTGTTGTAATTTTAGTGGGATGGCACTGGATCATGTGACGGTTGGTACTGGGAGGAAGAGTATGTTGAGCATGTCCAAAAATCTCTTGCAAAGGAGACTGAGGCAGCTGATGAGAGTGCACCCATGTATGATGAGGCAGTGAACCAGTAGAAGAATGATCTGTCTGTTTTAGTTGGAATTGGTCACGAAATCCTTATTCTACTGAAGTGCATTGTAGGTTTAGTTTGTTTAGTGCTATTTGGGATTGTCTACATTGTATCAAGGCTTTAATAAATTAATGTTCGAGAGTACGTGAAACAGCTGTGTGGTATATGATATTAATTAATCATGTTGATTGATGGATATTTTGGATCTTTTAATTAACTACTAGCCATGAATGTTGTATAATATGGGTTATTATAAGTTTTTGATATGGTGTACGTCATGTAATGCAGATGAACCGAGAATGGATGTACAACGCTGACCGCCGCTCCCTAGAGTTCATGAGGGGCGTGCATGATTTCTTAAAAGTGGCCAAGGCAAACATGCGGAATGGTTTCATGTGCTGCCCATGTGTTCTATGTAAGAATGAGAAGGATTATTCTTGCTCAAGGAAAATTCACGAACACCTGTTTACGTCGGGTTTTATGCCAAACTATTTTTGTTGGACTAAGCATGAAGAAAGAGGTGTTATAATGGAAGAAGATGATGAAGAAGAAGGGGATGATGACAACATGATTATTCGTGGTTTTGCTGAATAGGTGCCTGTGATGATACTGCAATGGGGGAACCTGAAGAAGAGGTAGCTGCTGAAGAAGAGGTAGCGACAGAAGATGAGCCCGATGACGATCTTGGTCAGGACATCCGTGATGCATAGAGAGAATATGAAAGTGAAAAGGAGAAGATCAAGTTCGAGCGCATGCTAGAGGATCACAAAAAATAGGTATACCCAACTGCCGAAGAGGGACAAAAACAGTTGGGTACCACACTGGAATTGCCACAATGGAAGGCAAAGAATGGTGTATCCGACAAGAGATTTGGGGAGTTACTGACTATCGCAAAGAAGATGCTTCTGAAGGCAAACGAATTGCTCACCACTACATACGCAGCAAAATAGGTTGTCTACCCTCTGGGATTAGAAATCTAGAAGATACATGCATGTTCTAATGACTACATCCTCTACCACAACAAGGAGTACGAGAATTTGGATGCATGCCCGGTATGCTGTGAATCGCGGTATAAGATCAGGCGAGATGACCCTGGTGATGTTGAGGGCAATGGTGAACGTCCTAGGAAGAGAATCCCTGCCAAGGTGATGTGGTATGCTCCTATAATACCACGCTTAAAACATTTGTTCAGAAACAAAGAGCATGCAAAGTTGCTACAATGGCACAAAGAAGACTGTAAGCTAGATGATATGTTGAGACACCCCGCTGATGGGTCCCAGTGGAGAGCAATCGACAGAGAATTCCTGAAGTTTGCAGATGACGCAAGAAACTTAAGGTTTGCTTTAAGTATGGATGGCATGAATCCTTTCGGGGAGCAGAGCAACAGTCATAGCACTTGGCCTGTTACTCTATGTATCTACAACCTTCCTCTATGCCCGTGCATGAAGCAGAAGTGCATTATGATGCCAGTGCTCATCCAAGGCCCAAAGCAACCTGGAAACGACATCGATGTGTACAGAGACCATTAGTTGAGGAACTTCTACTTTTGTGGAGCAGCATAGGCGTACGTGTGTGGGATGAGTACAAACAGGAACACTTTGACCTGCAAGCATTATTGTTCGTAACAATCAATGATTGGCCTGCTCTTAGTAATCTTTCTAGACAATCAAACAAGGAATATATTGTATGCATGCACTGTTTTCATGACATGGAAGGTATATTTTTTTTAAAAAAAGTCGAAAGGTCGTGTACATGGGCCATCATCGATTTCTTCCATTGAATCACGCCCTAAGAAAGAGAGGCAAGCATTTTAAAGGTAAGGTAGAGCACCAAACAAAGCCTGACAACCGTATTGGTGAGGATGTATTCAATATAGTCAAGGATGTACAAGTAATCTTTGGGAAGGGACCTGGCAGCCAACCTATTCTGAATGATGCTAATGGACACGCACCCATGTGGAAGAAGAAGTCCATATTTTGGGAGCTACCCTACTGGCAAGTCCTAGAGGTCCGCAACATGATCGATGTGATGCACCTAACAAAGAATCTTTGTGTGAACCTGCTAGGCTTCATGGGTGTGTATGGGAAGTCTAAGGACACATTGGAAGCAAGACAAGACCTGCAGTGTATGAAAGAACGAGAGAACCTGCATCTAGAGAAGGTAGAGATGGATGCTAGTACTTAAGTCCTGCCAGCTACACTCTTAGCAAAGAAGAGATGGAAAGCACGTTTGAATGCCTAAACAACATCAAGGTCCCATCTAGCTTCTCCTAGAATGTAAAGGGGATAATAAATGTGGCAGAGAAGAAATTCCTAAACTTAAAGTCTCATGACTGCCACATGCTTATGATGTAATTGCTTCCGGTTGCATTGAGAGGGATTCTACCTCCAAATGTACGATTAGCCACCGTAAAACTATGTGCATTCCTCAATGCAATTTCTCATAAGGCGATCAATCCAGCACATTTAGCAAAGCTATAGAATGATGTGGTCCAATGTCTTGTCAGCTTTGAGTTGGTGTTCCCGCCATTCTCTTTAATATTATGACGCACCTCCTAGTTCACTTGACCAAAGAGATTAGTATTCTCAGTCCTGTGTTCCTACACAACATGTTCTGAGAGGTTCATGGGAGTCCTAAAGAAATATGTTCACAATCATGCTCGGCCAGAAGGAAGCATTGCCAAGGGATACGGAACAGAGGAGGTCATTGAGTTCTGCGTTGATTTATTCCTGAGCTCATCCTGATTGGTGTTCCGATTCACGGCATGAGGGGAGACTAAGTGAAAAGGGAACACTAGGGAAGAAAGCATATATTGGTAAGGAGGACAATTATTTTCATAAAGCACACTACACAGTTCTGCAAAACTCCTCCTTGGTGGATCCGTATATCGAGGTACACAGGGACATTGTACTATCCGAATTCCCAGGGAGTACTAAAGCCTGGATTACGCGTCGGCACATGGAATCTTTTGGCTGTTGGTTGCAAAAACGATGTCAGGGTGATGAGAGTCTGGATGACCAACTATACTTATTGTCTAGGGAACCATCTTGGTATATCCTAACATTCAAAGGGTATGAGATAAATGGCAATACATATTACACGATAGCCCAAGATAAAAGGAGCATCAACCAAAACAGTGGTGTCCGCATAGATGCCACATACCCAAATGGGAATAAGAAAACATATTATGGCCGCATAGAGTAGATATGACAATTAGACTATGGACCTTATTTTAAGGTCCCTTTGTTTCAGTGCCAATGGGTGAAGGTGATCGGAGATAGGGTAACAGTGGACCATCAGTATGAAATGACAACAGTGGACCTCAACAATCTTAGGTACAGAGATGAATCATTCGTCTTAGCCAAGGATGTGAATCAGGTTTTCTATGTGAAGGACATGTCTATCAAGCCGAAAAAAGGGAAAACCAACAACAACGGCTCGGACATTGAGCCAAAGCTCCACATAGTTCTTTCAGAGAAAAGAAACATCGTGGGAATCGAGGACAAGTCTGATTTGTCAGAAGATTATGAAAAGAATGATGGAATTCTGCCCTTCACAGTAAACAGTGACCCAAGCATACTGCTAAATAATGAGGACACTCCATGATTACGACGCGATCGTAACCAAGGTACATACGTCAAGAAGAAGTTCATTGCTGTTCCCGCTTGATATGGTGATGTATTAGACCTATTTTGTAATAATTGACTTCAGATTTTTTACCATGTTTTCATATTTTCTACAGTTTAAATGAATTTTCTACTTGACGGTGGATTTCTTGTGGAGAATGTGTGATGAAAAACCAAATGATCAACGTTAATAAGATGTGAAAACTAATTTCCTATCGAAAAGCAACAGTTTTAATAATTTTAATCAAGTAGTACATTTTTGCATGGTGCAAATTGTGATTATTATTTACACTATGTTAAATATTTATACGGTAAAACAAAAAAGTTTAGATTATAGATTTTTGTTGTGTATAATAATGCAAAACCAGGTCCAGAATTGTTTTTTGTAATTTTTTGTATAATATTTTATTTATTAGGCAATTAAAAACTCTCAGCATATTTATATAAAAGAAATATATATAAAAAAAGAAAAATCTTCTAGAAACCGGTGGGAAGCCAAACTGCAGCCCACCTTTACCCCGGGTGGATCAACCACTCGGAACTAAAGGTGGGCTATGTTTTCACGGCCTGCCAAAAAAACAACTTTAGTCCTGTGCCGTGGATGCACCCGAGACTAAAGGTCATACCTTTAGTCCCGGTTCTTACCATCATCCGGGACTAAAGGTCCTTTAGTCCCAGGTCATGGCTTCACCTAGGACTAAAGGTCCCCCAAATATATATCGCATCGTCTTCTTCTCTGCCTCCATGGTCTTCATTCTTCGCCCGAGAGCCACCACGCCACTGCCGCTCCTCATCACCTCCACGCGTCTCTCTCGTCTCTCGCCGTCTCCACAGGCGGCCCGGCTCACGCCTCTCCTGTCCGTGCGCGGCGCCTAGACCCGAATCTGCCGATGTCATCCTCGCCCACACCCAGATCTGATTTGGATGATTCGTCGCGTCCCCGTCGCTGGAGCGCCCACGCCTCATCACCCCGCGCCAGCCTCGCCTCGCCAACTCGCCGGCGCCCTCGGTCATCTCTCGCTCATCCTCGCCGCCTGAGCGTGTCGTCCTCATCATCGAGATCACCTCCGGCCAGCATCGCCTCGAGCTCGTCCTTCGTCCCTGGCAGCTAGCTCCATTCGCACGCGCGCCTCGTCCCGGCTAGCTCCATGCGCGCACGCGCTCGTCGTCCTCCATGCTTGTCGTCCTCGATCTCCTCGCCGTGCTCGTGCTCGTGCTCGCCGTGCTATATGTGAGCAACAGTGTGTGTGTGTGATGTGTGTGTGCATATTATTTTTTGGCATAGAAAAAATAGATAGATTTTATTTGTAGACAAAATAGAAAAAATGTAGTAGTTTACTTAAATATAAAATATATATATAGAAAAAATATTGAGTGGTATGAATTGTAGAAAAAATGTAGTAGTGTACTGCAATATATATTTGTAGAAATATATTAGAATCTTCGTCACAATTGAAAAGATTATTTTTATTAGTGCTATGATTTTTTTGGTATATATATCTGAATTTTGATATATTGACATTAAAATTGATATATATCCTAATATCCTAAGTTTCGCTCCAAACCCTAACCCGGTCGAGCTCCACTCCAAACCCTAACGAAGGCGTAAATAATAACCCTGAATTCTATAGTTATATATATTTGAATTTGATTCTTCATAATTAGTGTGACATGAATTTTGATATATTTATATACATCAATGTAGATCATGATATATATATATATATATATATATCCTAATATCCTGAACTCGCTTCGAAAACTAACCTGGCCGAGATCCGCTCCAAACCCTTATATATATCTTGAATGAGTTCCGCGCATGCAAACCCTAACCAAAGCTCGGCGTAAATAATAACCCTGAATTCTATAGTTATTTAAGTTTAAGCCCCTGGCTCTATCCATTAATTAGCATATGCATTACAAGTGTATGGTTTTCATTTATATATAGTTGTAGTAATTAAGATGGCCGAGCCACAAGACGACTACGACCAGAATAAGGCCATGATGAACATTATCAATGCCGGCACTCAATATGGCCCCAACAACCAGAATGAGGCTGACCCAAAGTTCGATGACGGCTCTCAATACTTACTGAATTTTGAAGATGAGCAAGAACCTCTTATGCAAGAAAATCCTATGCAAGAAAATGCTGGCGAGGTATATTTGTTAATAATCTTGCATCTCTTATATATATGAAATTAAACATAATTCCATTAACTCGTATATATATGTATTACTGAATCTTTATGTTTCTACGTACGTAGCCTTCTGGATCGACGACGTCGACGAAAAGTGTACGAGGCCCGACAAAACCGTTGGAGGGCCACTACATAATCACAGAAGTCGATCCTAATATCGGCGAACCGTTCCTATGAAAAAACAATGCAAAGAAGTTCATAAACCACTGTGGGGTTCTTGTTAGGGATAGGGTCCCGATCAGCGTCCGTGAATGGAAAAAGAGGAAGGATGATCCTCTGATCAGTTTTGTCTCTGAGCGAAAAAAGAACATTCTTTAGGCTTCAGTCACTACACATTTCACTCTACTAGCAGGTGAAGATTTAAGAAATCTAGTTAAAAGTTAGGCTCTCAAGAAGATAGCCACACAATTCTAGATCTAGAAGAAGAAGCGGTACACTGAATTTGTCAAGAAGAATCTGACTCTAGATTTTAGTGAAAATAACCCGTACAAAAAGTTGAGGGACGACTGGCCTGAATTTGTGAGGTACAAGACCTCGGAAGAGGGCGAGGAATGGGTGAGAAGGAACCAACAGAATGCACGACAGAAGCGGTACCATCACAAAATAGGATCAGGTGGCTACAGGAGTGCCATGCCAAAGTGGCAAAGAATGGAAGAAGACCTGCTTCCAAAGGGATCCATCCATTTTCACTCGACAGGCCCGAACGCTCCAAGAATTGGTTTTTGCGCATGGGGATCACTGGACCCACAGACCAGGGAGCCGATTATTGGTGGGGAAATCAGAACTACAGCACGAAGACTTATCGATATTGTAGATGCCTCTGCCAGTGGTGCCTTTGTGCCCAATTGAGAGAAGGATGAGCTCACATACGCCCTCCAGACTCCTGAACACCCTAGGTGAATGCGAGGCAAAGGGTTGATTTCGTGGCGAAATGGGGAAGGATGAGGAGGCAGAGCAGAACCGCAGGTTAGAGGAGGCGGTGCTTAAATCGTAGGAGTGAGAACAAAACATGGATACGAGAATGCAAGAGAAAATCAAACAACAAGTGGCACTACAATTGAGTAGCCAGAGGCAGTCATCAACATCAGAGCATGCAGTCAATGTTAGCCCTCCTTAGCTAAGAAGCAGCTGCACTTCCACTGAGCTCCCAAATCAAGATGACGCATTGCAGCACTTCCCCATGGATGACATCATCATGCCTTTGATGCCATGTGAGCTGCACATTCCCTTGGGGAATACCGGTGCCACAGTCTTGGTGGCACACGATATTGTTTCTCCTGTGGTCCCTGGGAAGACACCAACAAGCCATGGGAATCCAATTCCACCTGCTTTTATAGCGTCTTGGTGGATAGAGTTATCAAAGACTATAGGGAAGTGCCTCTTGACTTTCCTGGAGGTGATGGGGAGAAGACCCTAGGACAAGCAGAGCATTCATTCGTTTTATGGTACAAGTGCTACATCATTATTCCTGATGCGGTGGCTAGGGTACCGTCGCCCCCTCCTCAACTACCTCATGATAGGTGCGGATGAAAGTGAACGAAACCGTTTTTCAATAATTAATCATTCTCAATTATTGACTTCTCGCGTAATAACCATTTACTCCCAATCATTTTTGTATTCACAGGTCTCCCAACCTGAGTCCATTTCCATCCCATGATGATCATCAGAGTGCTCTAGACGATGATGATGCGTTCCATGGCATGGCTGCATCTCCATCTCCATCTCCTCCAAGGCGGTCTCCCCCTCCTCCGCCTCCCATGCCGTAGAGCCAGAAGAGGCCCTGCCCTCGGTGAAGAAGAAAGCCAGCCATCATAAAACAAAGCCCCCTCCGGAGATGCTACCTTACAAGAAGTCTGAAGAGGAATCAAAAGCGACGCCACAAAAAGATTTGGATAACTGGCGGAAAAGTTTAAAAGAATCAAAAGCAAGGAGGTTGGAACTTTAGAAAAACCCGCCAAAGCCGCACTACATAGCTCAACGAGAACTAAGGAAAAAAAATCAATGAGCGCGAGAAAAAGCAGCGTGATACACGTAAGCCCTCGCCATTATCGGACTATGAACGCTCTCTTGATAAGTCATATAAGGCGTCGCTGAAAGTGAAGAGAGCAGGGAAAGATGTTGCATAGCTCGAGCAACAATCTAAGCAATCTATCGACCCACTAGTTATTGAGGGTGATTTCACAAACGTACAAGGCGGTCCAATAAATAAGGAGGCACTAGAAGACTTCATGGCCACCACAGATCTCACAGCTAAACAACTCATGGGGAGAGCATCGATATTAACAGGCGACTATGATATTTACCGGACCTATGTGTATGGCCAGAGTCTTGTCAACCCTAAGTACTAATCATCACTGGGTACATAGATGTTCTTGTTGAACAAGTGGTACTTAAAAGTGACCAAGAAAGACGAAGCAGCATGGCTTGTTGCCAAAGTGAGACCAGAGCATTACTTGGGCTATGACATTGTACATATTGAGTTCAATGAATTACACCAACTATTAAACCAAGACGCTCTCGACAAATCTCTCGTTAGCTGTTGGTGTCTGTAAGTGATTCTTTCTACAATTGAATTGAAGTAACTTGCATGTTAGTTCGTTGTTCATATATAGTTATCCTCACATTATATACCTTCTTTTGTACTATATACATGCAGATATGAGATGATGAAACTAAAGAAAAAAAGAGATGACTGATGTTGGTTTCATTGATCCGAATTGCGTATTCAAGGACATGGTTACTCCATATGATAGATGACGACCTCAAGTGGAGAAGCTTCGGTTCAGGTTCTTAGATAAGAAAGCTAACAAGACACTGATACTCTTCCCATATGGCTTCAAGTGAGTGTGAATGTCTTATGCCCATTTTATTTTGCTTACTCCATGTTGACTTTAGTTAATGAGTTATGATTGCGTATAAACATGTAGCTTTCACTGGATACTACTGGTCATCGATATGAGCAGGAGTCATGTAAAAATCTTTGACTTAGTGACAAGACCCCGAGCAGATTACCAAGAAATCCTCAATATACTCCGGTGGTAATTTCGGTCTCGCACACACTGTATACTCTCTTATGCCATTTTAATGATATGACTTCATTTATTTATTTATTTTGTTGAGCAGTGCTTGGAAAACGTTCGCTGAGAAACACCATTATGGTAATTGGGAAGTGCCTCTGCATATAGTCTAATACCCAGTAAGTACTAGCTAGGTCACCGCATCTTTATTTAGTTTAATTCATTATTAACATGCTTTATTGGTTGATGATGAATCTTTTTCTCGTAAAGTGGTGTCTGTAGCAGGGATCGGGGAACAACTTATGTGGATACTACATCTGCGAGTTCCTCATGGAGTACTCAAGGAGAACAAGTGAAGAGATCCTCGAAGTACATAAAAATATACATAATTTATTTATTATCATTGTGTTGATATATATAATCATATATATATATATATATATTCATACTTTTGCTTTGATTCAAATTGAAGATTGAATGGAGGAAGCGAAAGGTCCTATGATGTGAGCAGATCAAAGCAATTCAAGAAGTATTGTCAGGATTTCTTATGGAGCAGGTCATAGATCCTAAGGGCGCATACTACTATGATCCTAAAGAATTCATACCTAGTAGCCAAACGACGAAAGATTAGAGTTGAAAGAAATCCCAAGGACATGAGTACAAGTCTTTTGTGACTTTATTATGTGCATATTCCATGCATGTACAACCTCTTGTATTTATATAGTTTCATACATTTTAGTGTGTTATTTATGTATAATGCTCGAACGGAACCTTATACGTACCTATATATATATGGACATATATTAGCAGCGTAGAATTCGTATACGAAAAGCTAATCGAAACAAAAAAGAATTGAATTGAAAAGAAACCATAAACTGAAAAGGGAAAAAGTGGAAAAAAGAACCTTTAGTACCGGTTGAAAACACCAACCGGGACTAAACATGCTAGCCCCGGTGCAATGTTTGGGGGCCATTTAGTTTCGGTTGGTAATAGCAACCGGGACTAAAGGAGGTGCTTTTAGTCCTGGATTTACAATCCCGGTTGAGAAACCGGGACTTAAGGGGGTTTTTCAACCGGGACTGATGTTCAGTCCTGCACTAGTGTAATATACAGCCGATTGCTGGCTGTAAGATTTCTTTGTAGCCTGCTCTCAGCCCACTCGTATAGTAGTTAGCTCATCACTATTAATATATGGCTCACTTGTCTCTCACATAATTTTTTTTTATTTCTATGTCTAAGCCGACTGTAAGCTTACAACCATTCTACTCTCTCGTATTCTCCCTCCTCCAACTCAGCATTTAGGCAGCTTACCTATTTACTTGCTCTTAAAAGCCAATTGTTGAAGCTGCCCTAATAGGGTCTCGCATGAAAGAAGCTGTGGCGTCGTCCGTTGGATCAAAAGATCTCCTTGATTGAAAAACACCCATATGTATTCACGAACACGAAGCACTCGAGCTGCATTCAAAAGAGCTTAGGAACCGAAGCGGTCGTGTGTTAAAATCCCTTGGACTCGTTGGTAGTTGGGAGCCGGGAAGTCGCAGCAGATTTTATTTGTCTTTCCAGGCCATCACTACTCCTGACGCTTGGGGTTCTGCACTGCATTCATGCATTGCAGCCAAAGAAGCTAGGCGTACGAGAATACCCTAATACATATACTCCCAAACTCAGAGAAATCGAATCGTCTTGCGCGGCGGCCGCCGCCTCTCACTCTTTCTCAGTCTCAGGTGATTGATGCAGTTGCAAATCGATCTCCTCAACTTCCGCCATGGATCGATCTGCTACTCGCTGTTTCAACTTAGCTAACCTCTTGTCTTTGATTGTTTCTTTTCGTCGCACACAGACACAGCCTGGTGCCCTGGTGGCATCCTCGATTCCTCGATCCGACGACAGGCAGGATGCCTCCTCGGAAAAATGCGCGCAAGAACGCGTTTGCCGCTGCTGCAGTCGGCGGCGGCGACCACATCGGTAGCCTCCCGGACGGCGTGCTGCAGCACATGCTCTCCTTCCTACCGGCGCAGGACGCCGTGCGGACATGTGTGCTCGCCAAGCGTTGGCGCCACATGTGGAAGTCCACCACTGTCCTGCGCTTCGTGTGCGGCGGAATGAACGAACCAAAGTCCATGAAGGAGATTCAGGATTTCGTGGACCAACTGCTACGCCTGCGAATCTGCGGAGGGACGCCGCTCGATACGTGCGAGTTCCGTCTCGGCAAGTATGATGAGTTCGACATGAGTCGCATGGTTCTTTGGATCCGTATAGCTCTCCAGTGCAAAGTCCAGGTGCTCCAGCTCATCTGTTTGGGCAATCATCCGGGCATTGGTTCTCTCGATGGCCATCCTTTCTTCATCTCCCAATACCTGAAAAAGCTAGAGCTTAATGGAATCTACTTCGGTATGGATGACAGATTTCTTGACTTCTCCTGCTGCCCAGTTTTGGAAGACCTTGAGATTGTTGACTGCTACCTAGGGTATGCCTTACTCATCTCGTCACAATCCCTAAAGCGTCTAACCATTGAGATTGGTGATTTTGGTGATGACGACCGCCTGCCTATCTGTGCCCCGAATCTTGTTTCACTATGGCTTGAAGTCAGTGACGGCAGGATTCCATCGCTTGAGAGGATGCCATCCTTACTAGTACCATATGTTAAAATTGACACCGATTTTGATTGCAATTTTAATTCTGATTCTGATGATGATGAAGGCGACGACAACAACCAAAGTATTCTCTTGCAAGGTTTATCAGAAGTTCGGAACTTGGTGCTAATATCTTGTTACCTCGAAATGGTATCCTTACACACTTGAGTCATATTGTTCATGCTTACATTTATGTTTTATTGATAATGTTTCATTGCTTTTCTAGTTTATTTTCAGAAGGGACTTGAGATTTTGCTCTAGTTTCAACAAGTTGAAGTCTTTGCTTGTTGATGAATACTGGTGCCAGCCTGCTGATTTCAGCGCCCTAGCTTGCCTCCTCAAACTTTCACCGGTGTTAGAGAAACTTACTCTTCAACTATATTCAAAGGTATAAAATTTCAAATGCAACTGCTGCATTGTAAAAACTAGAGCACATTATTATTATAGTTTGTGGATTGATCTTGGCAAAATCCTTACATTTACTACAGGGACCTAAACATAAAGTGGAGATTAAACTAAGCTGCAAACCAATGGAGATATCAGCTGAAATATCACGACACTTTAAGACACTTGAAGTCAAATGTGAAGTGTATGACGAGAGAATTAGCAATGTTTTGACGTTTCTTAGTGAGAAACTTAACATATGTAAGTTAACTGACATTACTGTCACATTTTCCTTATTTTTACAGTATGGTTCCAATTATATGAATGGAAGTGTCTGGATTTGTAGTATTAGTTCTGAACCATAGTGTCATCTTGCTTATTGCTTATGAATGAATCACAAATGCTTGTTTATTATTCTTGTTAATCGTTTTACTTCTGCTTCGTGACAATCATTTAGTACGTTTTGTTTCCTTGTCTTATCATAATAACCAGCTTAGAACGTTGTACTGCAGTATAAGTTCAGTCATATCATTTCATTTTTTATGTATGTAATAGATGAATAGTGTCATACCAGAATACAAAATTGTCCTTAAAATGATAATGTAGCATTGATTTTATTTCTGTTGCTTACTGGGTGCTATCTTTTTTGCCAACATTTATTCCTGCATTTTTTTTTGGAAATTGGTAACACTTGGAAATTTTCTGACACTTCAGAACAGCACAACCATTAATTTCTGTGGATATTTTAAAATATATAACAGCATCCACTTGTGAATATATAATACTAATACAATTATTGCGTAACATATTCATTTAAACGGTGATGACCTATTAGCCTAAATAAATTTCTGTGAAGCCTTGAGACAAATTGTCTTATTGTGTGGTTTGGTTATTTTCTTATGTGCTGAAGTATTCCTGTCTAAATATTGTTACCATTTCTATGTGTTTCTCATGTATTTCTTGATTCTCCTCAACTTATGGCATGCCTTTGATATATGTGTAGGGTTTCAGTTCAGCGGATGGAAACCTATGCATAAGAATGGACCTACTATCACTTAATTAAGTCAAGGTTAAGCTCGATCAACTAAAGCAGCACAAGCATTTACAGCATTTATATCAGGTAGGCAGCGTGGTACCACGCTATGCAGTTCAGGCTAACTTCTTGCTTAATAGCTTGCTGAAGCTAAATCTACCTCGTACTTGTTCATTTCCTACTGATGTATCAGAAACCTAATAGCACATAGTTGCTGGCTATGTTGAACCTGCACTAAGGAACGGGCCCTTATATTTCGCGAGGTTTGATATTCTGGCAATCGACTTCTCCTAGCTTTGTTGCAGTGGAGAAAATGTTCAGATGTCACCTCATTTTGGACAGCACATGTCTAACGTAAAAGGTATTCTGAATTTTCATTCCAGATAAATCCAAAATTTCTCGTTGTCCAGATGTGTTGCTGAAGATGTTTGGTTAAATGGCTGTTCATTCTTTCACAAAAAACGTATTGGGTTTTGTAAATGTATCGGATTTCTTTGGCCATGGTGTTTGGTTTAGGTGTTGTGATATGCAGTGCTGTGATAACGACTTCTGGGTTTTAAAGTGGGATGCACACTGCCTGACACCAAGTCCTTTGAGGGCAGCTGCTGTAATAGTGTTACCAACCGGGACTAAAGGTTGGAGGACTTTTAGCCCCGGTTGGTGGTTCCAACCGGGAGTAAAGGAACCTTTAGTCCCGGGGGCAAAAAATGCCGAGACTAATGCCAAATTGGAATATCGTTCTAAAGTCTGTTCTCTAGTAGTGTCAGCGATACGGTGCTTGCGCTCTGACTGAGCTGAGTGAAATGTTCAAGGTAATTGTGTAATTAATGGTTCCTCGTCCTGCTGGATGCATGTAAACAGGTCTAGTGCGGAACCTTGAAACATGGCTTACAGACAACTCTCCCATTATGTGATCCAAGAGCAAATTGATTTGTGGCTTGAACCAGCCGTTCCAGTCAAGTGCAACGCCTTGTGCGTTTGTATTGCTGTGCGTTTGTTGAATCGTTGATACGTCGCGTCGTCGCCCCTGGTATTTTCACAACAGAAGCTACGACATGGATGGATAGAAACATGCATATATGGAACTGAGCTTGCACGAGCACGACGGCCGGCCGAGCTTCGACAACGGCTACCTCGCGGAAAGAGGAGCAGATCGAGCCATGGAGACGACGGCAGTCGGCAGTTTTCTTTTCCCTAGCAACACGTGCTAGTTGAGCTTTTGGGCCGAATTACAAGTTGTGCTCCAACTGGATTGGGCCAGATTGATGAGCGTTAATTAATAAGTACTCCCTACTTCATCGGCCCAGTGAAGACTACCGGGGATACATTCATCTTTTTTTTTTTGCTACAAATAAATAAAGTGTCTTTTTGACCCAATATATGTTCCTATCGCATCCAACGAGATGCTAAATTCTGGCCACTCCAAGAGCCGGATGTTCGGACAGATGCCCGCGGTTGCTGCCTGCTCACCCATGCTGCTCCGTGGGGACCGCCCTCACCTGCCTCGCTTCCTACGCGCACGTGGGGACCGCCTACGGCCGCGGGACTACCTCCGCTTGCACCCGCTTCCTGCATCTGCTCGCAACATGTGCAATATTTCGATCTACTTTTGCAACATCCAGATAAAACACATGCAACATACGTCAGAAACAGTTGAAACATTTGCAACATACGTCTGAAACACTTGCAAAAAATACTTGACAAACGTTGCAAACATACGCAACATCCAGATAAAACACTTGTGGAAACAAGTACTTAGAAGTAAGTATATTGAAGACAAAACCCTATCTCAGCTCACAAAAAATGCCAGAGATTCCCATTTTTGAATTAATGAGCTTGATGGAGATGAAGGACCAGTTCTTAAAATTAGGCGTGTTTCGACTAGGAGAGGGAACCCAAATCAAGTTCTAGGAGGATGCCTAGTTAGGAATGGTTATGCTTAAACTCCAATGTCCTACCTTGTATAATATAGTAGGGAACAAACAAGCTATTGTTGCAACAATTCTTAGCACTATACCACTTAATGTTTTCTTTAGAAGAGCATTAGTAGATAACAAATTGTTAGAGTGACAACACCTAGTAGCAAGAATTGTGAACATTGATTTACATGTAGGAAGAGTTATCTTTTTACTTGCTAAAAAATAATGGTTCCTTTATAGTAAACTCCATGTATAGATATTGACACAGGAATAAAGGTTTCCTATAAAGTTTGGCGTTACTCGCTAAAAAATAATGGTTCCTTTACCGTAAACTCCATGTATAGATATTGACACAGGAATAAAGGTTTCCTATAAAGTTTGGCGGATAAAGATACCACTTAAAATTATTTTTTTTGTGGTTCCTAAAATGAGGTGTTATTCTAACCAAAAATAACTTAGCAAGAAGAAATTAGAATGGGAGAAAAATGTTTGATTTCTGCTCTAAGAATGAAACAATTGAACACCTCTTCATTGATTGCTTATATGCTAAATTTCTCTGGAGATCGGTTCACTTTGTACTAGGATTGAAACCCCCAAAAGATATAAAAGACTTTTTACAAGTGGTACAAACAAGGGGGGTTTCAAATCAATCCTTCTTGTTGAAAGGATGTGCAGTCATTTGCTGGAAAATATGGCTTACAAAAGATGAAGTTTTTGACAAGTGTCGGCACAAAAACTTTTTTGCGGGTTATATTCAAAGTAACGTACTGGCTATGTCAATGGGCACAATTACAGCAGGGTGAAGCCAATATAAATGCATTCTCAAAGTTTATCAAGTGCTAGAGGCGGCAGAAATGAATAGTTATTAGTTGGTCTATTAGTAGACCGACACCTATCAATAGGTGGTTAGGCCTCTAGCTAATAGTTAGTTGGTCTATTAATATGACTATTTGGATCCATTAATACTAATTTTAGATGCTAACTATTAGCCCTAGTGGATCTAATAGGCCTCGAGTTAGTCATATACTACCTTGGTGTCATGCTCCTTAGCTCGATAGATCTCGTCTCATGGTGATTCTTCTACCTCCTCAGCACACACAGTGGCACGAGCCTGGTGCACTGGCAATGCAGCCCATGGTGGCCGTAGGCCGTAGCGGAGGGTGGTTAGTGGGAGCTCAAGGAACATGCCATCAACATGCAAGGAGAGCATGTTGTCATCTTATTTCACCGCATACCAGTGCACTTCAATCCACATGTAATCTATGATGATTAGGATAGATTCGTGTGTATAAAAACAAACCTTGAGGTGTTTTGGAGATGGAAATATATATTGGAGATAACGACAAAATAACTGAAAGGGAGCGGGAGCGGGAGCAGTGGACGAAGCATGGGGACAGATGAAAGCACGTGGGCATACGAATTGATGGAGATACAAGGCAGACGAATAATCAAATTTTGCAGAATGCATCTCCTCTTATACGTGTACCTGATGGTTGTACCCATTAGTGTTTATCCAAACGAAAGAAGGCAGAAAAACACAACACTACTTTTTATTATAGTTAGTCTTGTCCAAATCAAACTATCTTAAGTTTTAGATAGATTTATTTACAAAGAAGACTATTGACATTTATGACAACAAATTCATATACATGAATATTCTATGGTCAATATAATAATATTCATCGGTGATACAAAATATTGGTATTTTAATAAAGAGTTGAATGCATGAGCAGCCCCTGAACTTGTTAAGGGGTGCCATTTAGGTACATGAACTTTGAAAACATATTTCTAGGTCCCTAAATTTGTTAAGCGGTGCACCATTTTACAAGTTTAGGGATGTGCGGTGCACCACTTAACAAGTGGATCCAGAAATAAATTTTTAAAGTTTGTAGATCTAAGTGGCATCCATTGACAAGTTCAGGGGCCGTTGATGCATTTAACTCTTTAATAAACTTGGTCAAGACTTAAGATAGTTTAAATTGGAGCAAACTAGAATGTAGGGTTTTGGGACTTGGCACATGAGAAAAGACCCCAAAGAAAACAAAATTGCTAGTTTGTGTTTGGATGTCACACGCCTAAAGACAAAAAAAGAATTGCCAAGTGCTTGGACGTTACATGTCAATTTCTCACAACCTGTGATGTTCACATGCATTATTCCACTGTTGTGTGGAGTCCACAATAGCAACATCCTCTTTCCTTATTTCTTCCCCATTAATCATCACCCTGCTAGAAGAGGACAATATGTAGTCACATCGTCTCCACCTCCCAACCCCTTCATCTTTATCATTGTTGCCTCCTTTGAAACCCTCAAAGAAGGAAGCCGCGCTAGGTGCTAGGCACCACATTAGTTGGTGTTGTGACACTCCGTGGCTTCAAAATAAGAGCGAAGGTAGGATTCTTGAACTTATTTTTCCAAGAAAATTCTGTGTTGAATTTTTTGTGCTCCAAAAAAGGGTTGAAGACATTTTTTGTTGCAAAAATACAATTTATAAGTTTTGACTTAGAAACTTTTGGTTCCAAATATTCTTTACTAAACTATCTAGATGTGAGGAGGGAACAGTCTAGATGTAGATGGAGGCGCGAATGCCGTCCTTTGAAGATGGAAACTGGGAAAGGCATTCAATTCTGCTCGCATGAGCATGCCACATAGCCGCCTCCCCAAATTTTCAGGATTCATATTAGATAATGATAAGATTTTGTAAGATTGAAGCAATTTTCTCTGATTTTCACGAAAAGGGATTGAACAGCTAGTTTTATCGTGGCATTTAATGTTTTCCCTAGTAGAAAAGAGCATGAGCCCAACCAAATACACCCTCACCATGTTGTGATGAATCCGGCCCTCCTAGTATATCGTGACTATCTCATCTCAAGTGATGATCAGCCTTTATGGCTGATTGGCCGTGTGTTTAAGAAAAAGAAGAGGCGAAACTGAAACAAACTAAAATTTCCAAACAAATATTCCAATTCTTTTACCTCTCGGTGATAGTCCTATGATATCTCTGCTATTACAGGCAACCATTTTTCAACTGGTTAAAAGTCCATACATGCATTTTAGAGTACAATATGGTCATTACAATTATTTGAGTACAAGCATTTTGAGGTAAATCAAACAGAAGTGCCAAAGATCTAATCGTTTCAGCGAAACATTTTTTTCTCAAATACGCAAAAGATTTGCGTATCATTGTAATTAAGAAGAGTTTAATCATACAAATGACGCGTTTCTGACGAGCGCCCTTGAAGGTCTTACAGTCGTAGACTGGACCGTCCTAGCAAACAACTCCAAGCTTTGATATTACATAAAAGGACAACCGAGCTGAGAGCAGTGGTGCAACCTATAAAGCTGGGTGCCTCCGCTGCTCGCTCCGCGATCCTACTCCGGTGTCCGAGAAGAGCTTTCTATCTACCTAGGTGTTGGTCGCTGAAAATAACTCATCCAGAGTTTCAACTTAGCTCGACGTCAAGTTCCTAGTGAAAATGGTGTCGTATGCTCCCTTGGACGCTGAAGAAACTGGTGTCGCTAGTGGCGCGATGCCCATCCTCTTCATGAGTAGTACCTCGCCCCGCTTGGAGGTCGGTATGTGTGACAACGACTCAGCGGCAATCTGCCTGCTCCTGATTGGCAGGGGGCGCTTTGCTACCGCCTTCTACCATGGAGGACTGGCGATCAATGACGACTTTCTCTTGCACTGCACCTCCTCGATGAACCTTGCCAGACGCCAAGCAGCCTCATGTGGCATGGGCGTCGCATAGCTGGGGGTGTGCATGGCCACCGAGATCTCATCCTCGATGTCGAGTTGTCCCACCCGAGGTGACGTGAGCTGAGGCAGCTCCTGCACCAGCGATAACTGAGGCGAGTGAGCAGCTGTCGTCGGAGACGATTCCTCGGTCCCCAGAGAGGTAGCCTCCAGAGTAGGCTGACACCCGGGTGCTGGTTCACTCGCTGGTCGGCTCACGACGAGCGAGGTGGCGAGCTCCTCCAGCATCGGGTCGAATGAGATGACCCATGGGGGAGGCCCCACGCTCACGCACAACGTCAATGCCAGCAGATCTGGCTCGGGGAAGCAGAGTGCAGCAGTAGATGTAGCTGCATTGTCAGTGTGGTCAGCAGGCGCACCTGTGCCGATGTCCTTCGGCTTAGTCATGCGCCGCCGGCGTCGGCGTCGTCTCCCGCCGGCGTCATCGTCATCTCTCAATCCCGCAAACATCCTTAAGTGTGACATAATAACCATAAACCATCTCAACACCTCTGTAAGTCTAGAATTATGTGGGCCGCTAGATGTGTGTAGGCCATACTCAAGCTATCATGTTCACATGCATGAGTCCACATATTAGTGTGGAGTCCACAATAGCAACTTCGTCTTTCATTTTTCCCTTCCACGTTTTTATTTCCTCTTTCTAACGAACCCATGCTAGAAGAGGCCTTTGTATGTACTATCATCGTAAGGTGTCACCCTTGACACCATCAAAGAATGATGTGGCATGAGGTGTTGGACCTTATATTAGATGGTATCAACAAAAGAGAGAAGGTAGGTTTATTGATTTTATTTTTCTAAGAAAATTTTTAGGTTGACATTTTCTCTAATGGAAACAAAGTTGAGTTCAACACATTTTTGTAAAAAGAGGCATCCAACTTTTTTTTGGAAAATTCCTATTAGTAAATTTTCAATTCAAACTTTCTATCCCAATTATTTGTTAACTTGTTATCGATATGAGGAGTGGAGGAAGAAGAGATGAAGGTGATGACAATGTTGACCTCTCCAAATAGAAAGTGGCAAAAGTGTCATGGTCATGTGTTCGTGCCACTTAGTTATCCCCGAGTTCCACAATTTCACAATAGATAAAGGCTTGATTTTGTGGGATGAATTTTCGTAGCCTTCACGTAAAAGGATTCAATATTTAATTTTAGCACAACATTTAAATTTCACCCCAATAGAAAAGAGCAGGAACACACTCAAATACACTCTCACCATTTTGAGAGGAATCCAATCCTCTATCTCATCTCAGGTAGTGACCAGCCATGATGGTTGACCCTAGAAATATTTTTTATAAAAATAAACAAATCTATCTAAAGTCATCTCATGCTAATGCTACACACCTCCAGCAGCCTCCACATATTTTCTTTGAGCTTGTTACTTGGTTGGGAAGTACTCCACACATTTTGGAAATGTGGAAGTATCTCTTAGATGAAACTATCATCCTTCCAATGTTTGTTGCATATAATCTTCAATTTGATTTTCATATGCAACTTTCTCCAGAATATCATTTATCATTGCTATTATCGCCAATGCAATGAGTATATTTTTGTGTCATTGTACAAACACATGTAGCATTGAAACTTCATTTTTTGAAAAAAAAAAGTCTCTCTTCTGATGTAGTTAACATAATTATTACTTTTGGTACTTTCTTCTCCTGGAAAAAAAATTATTGCTTCTCGTTGTTAGATGCTGTGATGATCTGTTTTGATTAGAAATCTGAATCATTTTTCTTGTGATGCTGGACAAAGAAAATGGGAATTTTCCCCCTGCTGAACTACTTTTTTCCCTAATGTTCTATCCGTTAGCCGATTGCTTGACATGTGTGGGTGTCCGATTTGGCAAGTTTTTCTTTGACACACCAAATACCACTTGGAATCGCACAATGGTTTGTTAGTGTGTAGCATTCAGTGCTGTTTCATCTCATGGTTAATGGTTATGATTTGCATATATTGCATAGATTACTGGCTTTATTTTTTCATCTGAAGTTTCATCAAACATGTAGCTTGCCTCAGTGGCATCAGGTTCATATGTGCATTCTGGACGGGGGAAAAAACCAACAGCTTCTTAAATGTGTTGAGCCTTTGCAGAAAATTCCACCCATGTTCCACCAGCACCTCAACGAACAGGCTACTGGACCAGTTTCCCTGAAAGGTCCAAGCGGCAACAAGTGACAGGCAGCACTTGCTTCAGAGTCCGAAGTGCTGTGCTTCGAGCAGGGATGGAAGGAATTCGTCACGGATCACGGAAATATTTTGAGTTGAAAACATTTTTGTAATAAAAGGTTTCCAACTTTTTGTTGCAAAATTCCTATTAGTAAATTTTGAATTCAAACTTTTTGTCCCAATTCTTTTTTTAACTTGTTATAGATACGAGGAGGGGACGAAGAAGAGACGAAGGTGACAACATTGACCTCTCCAAATAGAAAGTGGCAAAAGTGTCATGGTCGTGTTCGTGCCACTTAGTTATCCCCGAATTCCACAAATTCACGTTAGATAACGGCACGATTTTGTGGGACTCAAGGAATTTTCGTAGATTTCACGTAAAGGGATTCAACATTTAGTTTTAGCACGACATTTAAATTTCACCCCAATAAAAAAGAGCAGGAACACACTCATCCACTCTCACCATTTTGAGAGGAATCCAATCCTATATCTCATCTCAGGTAGTGATCATCCATGATGTTTGTCCCTTGCAAGATTTTTTTTTAAAAAAGACAAATCTATCTAAAGACATCTTCTTCTAACGCTACACACCTCCAACAGCCTCCACACATTTATTTGGGCTATGCTCCTCTACTTTTATTTGGGCTTGTTACTTTGTTGGGAAGTACCCCACACATTTTGGAATTGTGGAAGTATCTCTTAGATGAAACTATCATCCTTCCAATGTTTATTACATATAATCTTCAATTCAATTTTCATATGCAACTTTCTCCAGAACATCATTTATTGGTGCTATTATCGCCAATGCAATGAGTATATTTTCGTGTCATTGTACAAACACACATGTAGCATTGCAACTTCAATTATGAAAAAAAAAACTCTATTCTTATGTAGTTAACATAATTATTTAGTCAATAGATACATCATGAAACAATTTAACTTGAGAAAAAAAATCAAAATGTCATTGGATCCTGTAATTTTATTGGGAAAGAAATCCTGAGATGACTTAAACTCCATGCACAAGTCACTACTACCAATGTCCGACACAAAAAAAATGGAGTTGTATGTGATCTGGGTGTCAATTTTAGTGCTTGGATGTCCACGCTGATCTTCTCTGCCTCCATGCCTCTTCCATGTAGTTATATTGATCCTCTCCAAAGTTTCTAAGAAATATAACATCATTATGTCAAGCTCCAGCAATTGACCCTTCCATAGACATTTGAGGAGTGTCGTGTGCATCCAAAGAAGTGATGTCCTAATAAACAAAATTCTCTTGCCATCTCCTTGCTCTTTCGAGCATGTGTGCTTGCAATGACAATTTCACGCTTTCCATCTCCCATTGAGGTTGCAACGAGTGGAAGGTGGATGGTTGTTACGGAGTAGGGGTTGGCAATGGGTAAATCCCCATCAGGTATTGACACCCCATACCCATCCCCACCGGAAAAATCTAATACCATCAAAATCCCCATACCCAGCCGAGGGTGGGGAATTTTCCCCAAATCGATACCCAGCTGGGTAAACTAGATCTGGCTGGGTAAACTAGACCCAGCGAGTCACCCATACCCACCAACAGTGGAAGGGTGCGAAAGGTTATCTGGTGAGCGGTGGGTCATGGTGTGCATTTGGGCAGCTAGAAGGAGGGTGTGAGCTATGGGTGGTGGGCCTGTGGCATGAGGTAGGGTGATGGATTGACTGGTTGGGGGAAGGGGTTAAATACTTAGGGTTTTCAGTTATTTGGGCTAGTCTGCTTTGATTTGGGGCCAAGGGAGGTGGAACGTCTATGTGGGTTCTTGGGTATTTTTCACTCATGGGTTAATGGGTATGGGGACTGCTAGAACGTTCCAATACCCACGTACCCAATGGGTGAAGGGTTTTGCCCATTTATATACCCGTCGGTAGCATGTTTAGTCCACATTCATACCCTAATGGAGTAAATACCCATCCAGTATTGGGTCATGGATTCCCATTGCCATCTTTTGTGGGTGGAAGGATCTACTAGTGGGCAGATGTGTGGAGAAAAAGGAAAAAGACAATACATTTATGGGTGGGTCACACAAAATGAGGGGTAAGGTATAGGGGTAGTTGCTAGGGTTGGAGACTGAGGATAGGGCTCCACAAAATAGGGGGAGCCCCTACTTTCAAAGTAGGGATCCCTGATTTGGGGGCTACGATATAGATGCTCTTAACTGTAGGAAATCAAAATGCATTGCACACATGGATGTGATATAAAATGGGGAGGCAGGAATTGGGCCACTTAAAAACTTTTATAGTCCTTGGGCTCTAGGTCAACTACACAAGATACATGGTGCGGAAGTTGTTCCTTCCACATGAATGTGATACACGATGTCACAGGCCAAGGTAGTATAATGCACTTAGTCTTGCCCTCACATAAGCCTAGTACATGTCTAGATCATCCGATGCATGTCTTTCTCAAATTCTAACTTTGTAACCGTTTCTAATGGATCCTCCAGTCAAGTCATTCTTGAGGACCACAAGATCATCTGGTGCAATGTTTTCTTCATGCCAACTTAGCACTATGCAGCTTCACTATATATGCAATACTCTGCTGCAAATATTTCTTGCATTGAATCATCTGGTGTCCTCGTTCTTCTCTATCTTCATTATTCAAGCCAATACTATGTAGTCCATGTATTCTTCTCTCACCGAATCATCTGGTCAAGTTGTTGACACTCGAAATCGGTCAAAGTTCATAATGGACTCCACCATTATATTTCTATTGTTGAGACAGTCAGAAAACATATTTGGATCATCTCATTTGGAGCTCAGACGAAGAAAACAGTTTTTCGAGGGGCTGACCCAGCCGGAAATGGTCAGGCCAGTTTGAGCAACTTTGTCAAATGCAAGAATGGATGGTATCGTTGTGTTTCTCTCATTGAGCTGATAAAAAAATCATATATGGTTCACCTTGTTTGGAGTTCAGAAGAATTAATTGTAATTTTTGGAAGATTTTCTGCACCGGACTTACAACAGAACGGGCCAGGCTGGTTTGAACCAGCCATGCCAGTTTGCCTAGCCATGTTGCTATCCAGCCCTCATGAAAACCGGCTAGACCGGTTTGGGACCCGACCAGACCAGTTTTCCTAACCTATTCCAAACTGATCGGTTTTCAAATCAGTTTTTTTATCTATTTTTGGCGTGGGAAACTTAGAGATTATGATTTGGACTTGCTTCCTATGGGGATAAGATCACCCCTTCTATATAAGCAAGAGGATCATGGCCGATTGAGGATTTCAACTTCCAGTCATTAGAAACACAACACATACCCTTTTTTGCCCTACTTTCTCTCTTCCTTGTTGTTCGTCATGTCTCTCGGTGAGATTTAGCGACGTTATAAATGGCCTTGCTGACTGTTGGTATATTTAACGCACACAGATAAATCCATAAGTGCACAAATACCGATGTAGCTTTCACCCGGAGGTATTCCAAGTATCATATCCACAAGAAAATGTGTGAGGCTAACTACGGTCTAACTTAACTAAGGGTAGCAACAAGGTTAGGATAAATAGGAACATAGAGAGGATAACTAAAGTTCTCTAGTATTAACTTAGGTAAGCTTATGTGTTCTACTATTCAACTGGGGACATTACTAGGGAAAGACACCAACAGAGGATGCTTTCTTTCACAACCGCGTCCTACGTGCGCCTACAGACAGGAGGTGGACTACAAAGGATCAACGAAGCTATATAGTACATGCTATATAGAACTTATGTCACTTACGCGATCTTCCACCTTCCGGAATGTAGGCTGCATCCACGATTAACCTAAGTCTAAGCACCGCGCTTACACTTACGATTAATATTGTACTCCCCCTACAAAGAGAATAAAGCACTCAAAAGAGAGTTATGAACCTGAAGAACAATATAAACAAGATGCTTACTTGATTCAGAAGTTGATTACTAGAGAAATCTTAGACGCAAGCTCAGATAGAACTTGAATCTACCAAGGTACAAGCCGTAGAGAGAGCACCAACAGGCTGGCACCTTCTCCAAACTCTTCCCTCACTCTCTATCTCACTATTATTTATAATACTAGATCCTATGGAGGACTAATCTTCTCTTGATAGCTAGCTCTGATCCTCATGATATGAATTAGGGTTTTCGGATGGCTCTAGGGAGGGTGGCAGGGGCTGATATATAGGTCGGAGCGTGTAGCACCCGGTTTTAAGGACAAAACCAGATACACACCATATGTGAGCCCAGGAAGTCAAATCTCACATATAGCTACAAATAAAGGTAATATCAATAGACAATGCTTAATATATAACATACTTAGTATAAAGGACATAACCTTAGATAGCAAATAGCGTTAAGACAACTCCGATCTTCGGGTGAAGACTCCAATTCCACAGGGACAACTGACTGGATGATCACAAGCCTAATTCCTCCAAACTCTTGCAATCTGGTACCCATCCGGGATTTTTATCCAAATAATAAAAATAAACAAGCATAAGTACATGTCATACTCAACAAATATAACATGAGGTTTATGAGGCTCAAAAGGCTGACACTGGTTTAACTGCGATTAGCTTTTAATGAGTCATCTTTTAGCAATTGGGTGGCAACAAGTCTATTCACAAGCCCATATAAACACATGATCAGGTAAACATGAATAATGAATAGCATAAACAGTAATCATTAGTGAGCATCTTTATCATCAGTATCATCAGTGTTCATCATCTATTCCATAAGGGTCCAGGGCCGCTCGTGACCATGAGCATGGCTGATATACCAGAATTACACTCTGCAGAGGTTGTACACTTTCACTGTGAGTTGTGATACCCGTATGCTTGGGTTAATTACTCCCAAAACACCACTTCCAAGGTGAGCAGGCAGGGTTCACTATGAAGCCTTTCAAAGGTTCATCTAACAAGTTAGGGCCATTAGATTCACTCGGCAAACAGATGTAGAGCCTATAACACCCTCGGTGTTACACCGTAAATCATTTACTAAAACATGTCATGAGCATCATGTTTATGTGTTAATGCATGTGATAAAGTGTGTAGATCAATTCCTGTAACTCAAAACGATCAACAAAAATGCGAAACGAAAGTTAATTCGATAGTCATATTATAGCACTTAGGGTTTAAAACCAATTTTTATTAAGCAAAAATGCTATTGAACATGTATGTGATACTTAAATAAAGCTTAAAGTACAAACTTTATAGATGACAATGAAATATTTGCGGTCAAAAAATGATAGTACTAGCTAATATTTCCACTAGCGTAGAAATCGCAAATGGGAATCAAATTCAGCTTAAAAACTTAGAAATTTTCAAGTCTGCCAATGGTTAGGCACTGTGATGTTTAGTAATTTTTGTAGAGAAATTGGGTTAAGGAGTAGGGTAGTATTATGGCTTGTTTTAGAAGCCTAATATACCCTTTAAGGTATAGCAAAAGTGGTTTGGAGATTGGATCAACGGTTTAGACATCTCGAATGCTTTAAAATCCGAGCATAACATGAACTCGGGCCGTCTTCTCATGTTGGGCACGGTCAGCAGGCCATCCATCCCTGACATCATGGCGTCGGTGCGCTAGGCGCACGCGCACACGTGGCCACGCTGGCCGGTTGTTGCTACCGCAGCCTGGCCACAGTGGGCACGCCGCTAGCCGCCAACCGCAAACCGTCGTGCCAGCCGCTCACATGTGACTGGCTGTCCTACCGTCGTGCCATGCTACTATTGCACCACCTAGGCTTGGGCGAGGCCGGCTGCAGCGAGCACTGGCCCTACGCCTTGCTGCTCTGCCTCGCACTGCTATCTTGGGTGCCACTGCGGCCACGCTACTTTGCCGTCGCATCGCCATCGTGTCTGCACTGCCAACGCTCCTCGTGTCACGACGCTGTCGCTGCCATCGCATCATCATCGCATCCGCATTGGTCCACTGCATCTCTACGCTGTCATCGGTCCTGTGCATGTTGCCTCTGCCGTGCGCACGTGGGTGAGCCACCGTCGCCATGCCATTTATGGCACTGCAGCCGCACGGGCCATGCAGGTCGGGCGCGCACTCTTGTCAGCTAGCGCCGGCATGTGGGCCACCTAGTCCCGTCACTCGCATCCCGCCAAGGCTTGGACAAGCCAAGACCACCTGCCGCGCCGTCTCTCTTTCCCTCTTTCTCCCTCTATTTTCCACCGCCATCACGTCGCGTCATGGTGAAGCCAGAGTGAGCACCTCTCATCAATTCCTCGTGCTCACGTCTCCGCCTTCATGCCCCCTCTCTAGCTGACCCCACCCCGCCTTGACTCGTGTCACGCCGAGCTCCAATTGTGAAGCTTAGCCCGCCGCCATGCCATTAAGGCCCGTCACCGCCCGCGCCGTGGCCAGCCTCCACCACTTTACCCCGCGCTAATTCCTCTACACCACTAGCTTGCCTTGGCTCCCTCTTCGTCATGCACACGCTATTCATAGCTCTAGTGCCGCCTCCTCACCGCTGACGCGGCCATGCCTTTGCGGTCCGCCGTTCACCTCGCAGCGCGCACGTGGCCAGCCTCGCTTGGGTCATCTCTGGCTGAGGCGGCTTCTCAGTAAGGTCACTGGTGAGTTGTCGTTGCTCACCTGTTACCCCTACCACCTTGTTGTTGCTGCGGCTCACCTGAGCGCCGTCGCCATTACCGTAGGGTGCCCGCCGTTGTGGAGAGGTCCTTCTATGGCATCCCGGCTCATGCAACCACCGCCCATCATCTCGCGTCGAACCCTAGGTGAGCGTCGGCCTCGTAGATAGGTCAGCGTGGGTCCTGTGTGGCTGGCGTAAGCGCTAGTGCCATCGCTCGCCGCATCGGCACACGCGGGGATGGTCAAGGACCTTGCCTATGTAAAGAGGAGAAAGCTCTGAGGGTTCCATTGCAAAGTCGTTGTCTATAGAAATAGTATGTGTAGTGGTCGCGCTATTTTCTAATAACGCGAGGGCATTTTTGCTAATGTGCCAGCGCGCGGGATCTCCCCGCGGTGGGCCACCTAGCGCTGCAGGCCAGCCTCGTGTGGGCTGCGCCTATGGGCCGTCGCGCGCTCGCACGCACGTTTTGCCGCGTGGGCCGCGTTGGGCCGATATGAGTTTAGCTTTTTCGTGGAGAATAGAAATAGTTTTTCATTTGTATTTCTGAGCTGATCTTTGGTAAATCATATAAAATCATGTAGGCATCCAAAAATTGTGAAACAAATTTTGTTAGGTTCCTAAATTTGTGCTCTATCTATTAGTGTATTTAGTTCATATATGTGCTTGTTGATACCAGAAGCTATTAAATTAATTGAGAGTGCTCAATATTATTAAGTTAATTATTGTAGGAATTTTTGTCTTAGATTGATGATAGAAAAAACCCTAAAATTTTTATAGTATCTTCATTGTATTATTATGTGCTCACTGTAATTTTTGTAGCCCTAAAATAGACTATTTAATATGGTAGCTAAATACCCATTAAGGCTAAATGAATAATGGCATGATATTGGTTTATAAAAATTAAGCACTTGTAGGGTGAGCTTGGAATCTATTTGGTAAAGATGATAGTTAGCTTACTGCCTTAGTTATTAGACCTAGCTTAGTAGCTTAGCATGTGTATTCTTATTTTAAGAGTTGCTGTTGCCAAAATGCTAAGGGTTGCATCATCATCGCATGCATGTAGAGAACGAGTTGGTGGAGATCATGACCATCAGAGATCACGAGTTCGAGGAGGTGATCGAGGAGTATGAGGAGGAGATCCTCATGCAGAAGGAGGTCCTAGAGCCGCCACTAACTGACTAAGCTGACACCGCACCTACCCAAGACAAGCTCCGGTGCATAACCCTTATTTTAAATAATCACTGGACATATATATGTGATGTGCATTTATGTTATAGGCTTATTGTTGAAACTACATGCATAGATATAACCTACCTATGAGTCCTATTAGCATAGGTCAAGTAGCTGCTATGCTGAGGCTATCGGTAGCGTGAGTAACCTACCGTTACTCACAATAGGTGATTATTATTATCACACTCATAACAAAATGGTGAAAGGAAAAATAGAGACCGGACAGGGATATGGTATGGGTATTGGTGGGTGTAATAGGTTGTGTCATGCGGCCAATGGGTCATGGCTTGGTTACACTATTTTCTCTGTCCGTGTCGGTTAAGGATCGGCCATTGCATTGGATTCTAGTTAGGTTACAGACTTATTATCTTGAGCACATACTTGCTTATGGGAGCAGGAAGACTCGTTGCTCTCTTGTCATGGGTTCTGGCTCTTTCCGGGCCAACTGATTGGAGGCGGGGATGGTGGAGGTCTAAGCACCACACTGAGACCAAGACTCAGGTGTGGAGGCTTGGAGTCCATGTTTGGACAGGGACCTAGACACCTTGACAGGAGAGTGGTGGGTTGGTCCTGCTTGTACCTAGGGTACAAGTAGGGCGTGTGTTTCGGGGTACCCAGCTGGGCTATATTGGTTCGCGAATCACCATGTAATACAGGACAACTTGTCTACGATCTAGCACCGTAGTAAGAACTGGAAGATGAAAGATGGTGAAATAGATCTGATTGCTCAACTCTTGCTTGAAAGTAGAACATATGCTTATATAGAATGGTTAGCTAATGAACTAATCAGGACTGCTAATAAGAAACATACATAAGGATTCACTACTAGTAATGCTTTTTTGTAAAAAGGAAACCCAGCAAACCATAAAGCCTATCATATCATTTAGAGTCAGGAAATTATTCCCACTAGTCGGGTAAGTCTTGCGAGTACATTGTGTACTCAGGATTTATTTACCCATGTTGTAGGTGTAGCTTGAGGAATGGCTGTTGTGTGGAGGATTCTTCTGGTGGGCATAGACGGATCCTTGTTTCTTACCATTAGATGTTTATTGTAATTCCGTTGTTTAAATTCAGCACTCTGAACTTGGTATTGTAATAATGTATTTCTAAGAACTCTTGTTATATGAAATGGACTAAGTATTGTAAACTTGTTCTTATTATTGGATCCTGGAGAAAAAATGTTGATTATTCGAGTTCTCCCTTGGGGTGTGCTCAACGGAACTATCCAATGTAGCTTACTTTCAGGGTGCTTAGTGTCTGGTGGAAGACGAGTGCCTCAGGAAGCATGCTATTTCGGGCTGTTCTACCATAGAGCCCCCCTTCCCGATGGCACAATGACGCATAGCCTATACATAAGGGGACAGAGGCCACACTATACCGGATTCATCAAGCCATTCTTAGCCAATAAAGGTAACCACTAATAAGCTAGAAAAAGTCCTCATACTAAGCTAAAGCTAGAGCCATGTAGCCCTCATAGCTGTACTATAAGTCCCAGATGTTCGCTTAAAGATAAGTCCTTAGGGAGAGGAATCTAGAGCACCATAAAATAATCCAATGCTCTAGACCCCTTGTTCCATGTTGCTAAAATGCATCTTTTAGTGTTTATTGCATATACCATTAGTCAAGTTACAAGATCATGGCTTTGGTTGAGCACTAGAATCATACTACCCAATGCAATACCCCATAGGTAACAAGGAATCCAGGATATTAAATAGCTAGGAAAATTACTACGGTTGACAAAGTAGACACATACATATAATTAAAATGATATTAAGGTGAATAGGACAACAAGGAAGATCACATGCTATACTTGCGTTAAACTCAGATCCTTCTTCAAGACGAAACCTTCAATGAATTGCTTCACAATTCACCATGTATAGCCCACCGACTGGACATGATCATAAAGCACCACACAAGCATCCATGCAATCATACATGAGGCAAACAATAAAACTAAATTAGAACAGTACACCAGACAATAAAAAGATTTGAAAACTAATCTACGCATTGCTACGAACACACAGGCATGAAAAGCACTCTAATCGGAGCTATAACGAAAAAGCTATGAATTAAACAAGATTTCCTTTAATAAAATAAAAGATTAAATCTAACCTCGAATTTCAAAAGTTGAAAATATATTTAACAGTAGCTTGAACATGTAGATTACTCAACTACGAATCTAATGCAAATTGAATGGATCAAATCAGAGTTAAAACAGAGAAGTTATGGACAAAAGAACATAGTGGCAAAACTGTAAATAGATGAAAGCGTATTTTGGATCTAACAGAGAGAATCTATGCTTTCAGAATAGGAAAACGTATTTTGAAAATACACTTTGGACCATGGGTTCGAAATAAAAAAAGTGGAGGGGCTCTTATGCAAAATTACCCGCGAAGGGGTACCGACCAATCTCGGTCGTTGGATCAAGGATGGGTGGCAGAGATTACAAGGGAGGAGATGAGTGAGGAAACGACTGTGGGAACAGTAGGGCCGGAGGGGTGGAGCCATGGCCGGTGACCGCAGGGCCCAGTTGGTCAGTGGCAGAGAGTGAGAAGAGAGGGAAGAGGGAAACGTCGTGCGGGCCGGTGCGGTGCTGGGCCGGTGGTGCATGGCTTGGGCTAGCGGTCTGGCGGGGCGGGGAGAGGGAGAGCGGTGCTAGGCTGTGGGAGACGACGGGGAAGGAGCTAGGCCCGTGGCGCTCTGGCCCAAGTGGAGAAAGAGGAGGTGAGAGCGGGCCAGGCCGAGGGAAGAGAAGGTGGTGGGGAGAAGCAGGCCGAGTGGGCCAAAACAGAGAGGGATAGGTTTTCTATTTTTTCTTTTTCAAATCCAAATTCAATTCAAATTTAAATCATTTTGAAATTTTGATCAAACCCAACCATCACAAATAAATATGCAGCAGCATGTATGCACAAACATGTAGCTAGACCTTATATTTAATTTTAACAAAGTTTTTATTTTTCTAAATTTGCATGCTCACAAAAATGCATAATTAAATCATTTTAGCCTATTTTAAAAACATGCAAATTTTAGGGTGTTACAATTCTACCCCCTTAAGATAAATCTCGTCCTCGAGATTTGAACGATGGTGATCAAAGAGATATGGATACTCCGTCTTTGGATTCTTCTTTACTTTGCATACCTGTTAACCTTACTCCAAGTAACTTGCCAAACTAATTCCAAGATTCTGACAGATACTCCAAACAATACTCAGGTAACTCCAATCACTAGGCCACCTTTCCTTTTTAGTCTATACTTATTACACATCTTCCTTCATATGTTCACCTTCCAATGGAGCCTTTTCACTTTCTTGGTCCAAAGTAGGCTCTGTCACCAAATTTAAAACTTTAATGACTATATATGCTCAGGTTAAGCTGCTCAACTCTCAAGCACACTTCTAAATCCATGGTGTCGTCCGAATCTTCTTAGCATAACTCTCTCTTGCTAAAGACATCGGCAATGACTTTTGCTTCTCCAAGTTATAGCACTTTTGCAAGGCACAATCAATTTCATTCCAACGATAATGTCACTAGCTCAAAGCCATCTTAGTGAAAATGTCCTTTAGATTCTTATGACCCACCTAGATGTCACTTTTTCGTCCAAGAAGATAGTACTTCATGCTCCACAATGGATAACTCCAGATCATACGTTAGATGTTCCATCTCATGTTTTCTTGCATAAACCTCTACTTTTTCATCCTGCATACGAACATATCCCACACCTTGACAGGGTGCACCATAGTGGATATAAAGCTCTTGTCCTGATCTGGTAAAGCTAATACATAGGTTTTACTCCAACTTTTTTTAACTCCTTCAAATACTTAGCTGAGGTCTCTTGATCCGAACTTAAAACCTTCTCCAGTAACACTATCAATGCCATGACGATCTTGGATAAACCTCCCGTGAACCCCTAACCAAATCTCATTGAAATCTCATTTACTTTCTTCAATCCAAACCTTCTTGTCATGCTTAGTATATCATTGGGATTTCTTGAGACTCCATAGAACCATCTGTAGTTATTAGATATCTCATTCCTATGTCATCAACGCCTACTTGTCCTAGGTACGTTGAAGATTGGACTCCCAGCTGAGGATAGCTCGAATTGCAGAGCCATATTGACGAATGCATCCATTCCTCATAGATGATCCAATAACTTATTAACAAAGCAAAGGATACTTACTCTGGATGATGAAGCCCTTAAGTGATATACATCCTCTAGGTACCACCTTCTTGTTAGATTAACCGATTCTTCAAGGTGAGAGCTAGAGAGCATAACTAAACTTCATATGGCACCTTGAGCATTCGTAACCCTTCTTAGTTGGATAGTTTGCATAGGCGTGATCATCTATCTTATTGATCTCCTCCAAAGGTGTTTGTTCCTCTACACTAACATCTAAAACTCTCACAATTCCACTTTACTATCCTCTCGGTGTACACACCTTCCAATAGATCATCCTCGTATTCCTCAAGTGCAGGTTGAATACCCTCATACTCAACTCTTTTTCCTGACGGTGTTGTTAGAAGCACTGAACATTCGGCATACTTAATCACTCCTTTGCATACAGACAACCATCCCATTCTAAGGATAACATCAATGTCCATTAACTCCAAAACAATAAGGTTTGCCTCGAAGTTTACCCCCTTTATGTCAAGACTAACTTTTGGGCATATGCGGTTTGCCTTCATTTCTCCTCCTCGAGAGTTAAGTATCAGGGGTTTCCTCATTGGAAGTATAGTTATCTTATGATCTTCCACATATTCCCTAGAGATGAATGAATGTGAAGCACTAGTGTCAAACAACACCATAGCAGTGGCTGAGCTTACTATAATCAAACCATAAACAACGTCCTGAGTGGTAATCATATCCACATTGTTCAGACTTCCAGGGATGTACTTTTGCTTTAATTTATTTTCTTGCACCTGCTTCTTATGGACATTCTATTCTAGCTCCTGCTGTTGTCGATTCTGGCTTTGATTACTCTCAGCAAACTTCTCAAGACAATCGTTCTCATAATGTTCAATCTCACCACAATCATAATCTTCCTCACTAGTAGAAGTATTTGTCTTCAACAAGGTGATAGTGGGAGGTGACAGACATGGCTCTTGAGAGCTAAAATGCTGCACTTCATCATTGGGTTGCTAATCCTAATCCTAATCTATACTCCCAAGCAGATTCATAGGGTATGACTGACATTCTGGTTGTGTAGCAAAATGGAGACGAGTGTTTCTTAACTGGCGTTGAAGGTCATGCTTTCTCTTCTTCTCTTCCATCTCTCGATGCTTGTTCTCAATTACAATTGCTCTGTCCACTAATATTTTGAAATCAGGATACACAACACTCATCAACTGCAATTGAACTATATCATTCAGTCCTTTCAAAAAGTGTTTCTGTTTCTTAGCATCATTATCCACTTCTTCTAGAGCACAGCGCGACAACTGAGTGAACATGACACGACACTCACACATAGTCATAGATCCGTGCTTGAGAGCCCAGAACTCATCTAGCTTGAGTTCTACCACACTTGTGGGAATGTGGTATGACCTAAAGCTCTCGCTAAACTCCTTCTAGGTGATCTGTCCAACATTGTTGGGACATCCATACTGGTAAGACTCCCACTAGTCTTGTGTTGTGCCCTGGAGTTGGCCGGATGCAAAAAGCACCTTCTCATGGTTATCACACTGAGCTATGTCCAATTGTCGCTCCACAGCTCTAACCAGTCCATCACTTCTAGTGGTTCGCTTGTAGAGAGAGAATGTCGGTGGGTGTCCTTCATAAATTCACCATGCTTGTCAATAGGTGGTGCTTGATGCGGGTTGTTCAACACACTTTGAGTAATAGTTCTGTAATAACTAAGCTGCATCATCAAAGCTTGCTCTATAGATGGGGGATTTGATGGCGGTGGATTAGAATTGGTAGGATTCCTTCTGTCATCATGTGAAGCACTTCTCCTGGTAGCAACCATCTGTTTCAACATGTATGAATTAGAACTTAGTCATTCATAACATCCTTAATTGTAGCTTCAAGAGATGACAAGATAGGATTGATGGCAATAGAGACAAGAGAAGACCAAACCCTAGAGATAACTGATACTTCCAAATGAAGCGCTAGAATGTAAGAAACTTCATCTTACAAATCCTTCAACTTGGCTACCCTCCTTAAGAAGAGATATACTAGCGGCACAAAAGGGTAGCTTGCACCTTCTTCTAGATGAGCTAATTAGTATCAAGACATTCTGACATCCTAGTGATACTCTTGTGTATGGGCAAGAACAAGAAATCTAAAATTCCTCGCGAGCAGAAAAACATTAGTACAGTAAAACAGTTATAACTCTCATTCTGTTAATCCAATGAAGTTGTAGATTATACCATTGGAAAGCTTATAAAATTATCCACACCTTTTCCAAATTCTACAGTTTAGGTAGTCGAAAACAGTGCACAACAGAAACTGTTCTAGGCTTCAGACAACACAGGTGCATCGTCTTGTGATTTTCATTACTCCATAACCAAAATGGCTATTAGGGTAATTCTTGTGGTCAGAGAAAGATGTTGAAGTCTACTATTGTACAGAATTTCTCTATGATTTTTGATAGTCCAAAGACAAAGATATAAGTCGATAAAGATGTATTGCTCAGAAAAGGCAAGATAGGGAAATCAGAAGAAAACCATAACCCAACTATTTATTTCATTAATCCTTATACCTTAGGCTTATAAACTAAATGAAATTGTGGGAACACCTAACAAGATCATTGCAATCATTACAAAGACTCAAAACAAGCATAAGCACCATGACAATTCAACAAAGCAAAAAAGGTGCACAACTCAATCATCGACTCAACTTGAGATACTATCATCCTCATTATACTAGGGGTAACAATCCTAAGACTCATCTTCAAACTACGCAAGAAGGTGGTGAGGAATAGTTCTAAAAGCATATCAAATCAAGGAGTGAAGATGAGAACAAAGACTTTAAAATAAGCACCAAGGTAGAGATGAATAGCAAGGGTAGAGATATAGTAGAGAAGAAAATATCAAAGTTCATAGAGCAAGGGTTTTTGCAGCAACTTCTAAACCTTAGAACGACCAGTTTCTACTAGGCTTGCATCTTACAGTCAGCATTGCTCTGATATCACTTTGTAGCACCCGGTTTTAAGGACAAAACCAGATACACACCATATGTGAGCCCAGGAAGTCAAACCTCACATATAGCTATAAATAAAGGTAATACCAATAGACAATGCTTAATATATAACATACTTAGTATAAAGGACAAAACCTTAGATAGAAAACAACGAAAAGACAACTCCGATCTTTGGGTGAAGACTCTAATTCCACAGGGACAACTGACTAGTTGATAACAAGCCTAATTCCTCCAAACTCTAGCAATCTGGTACCCATCTAGGATTTTTATCCAAATAATGAAAATAAATAATCATAAGTACATGTCGTACTCAACAAATATAGCATATGGTTCATGAGGCTCAAAAGGCTGACATTGGTTTAACTGCGATTAGCTTTTATGAGTCATCTTTTAGCAACTGGGTAGCAACAAGTCTATTCACAAGCCCGTATAAACACATGATCAGGTAAACATGATAATGAATAGTATAAACAGTAATCGTTAGTGAGCATCTTTATCATCGGTGTTCATCATCTATTTCGTAAGGGTCCAGGGCCGCTCGTGACCGTGAGCACAGCTAATATACCAGTTTTACACTCTGTAGAGGTTGTACACTTTCACTGTGAGTCGGGATACCCATATGTCTGGGTTAATTACTCCCAAAACACTTCTAAGGTGAGCAGGCAGGGTTCACTATGAAGCCTTTCAAAGGTTCCTCTAACAAATTAGGGCCATTAGATTCACTCGACAAAAAGATGTAGAGCCCCCCATCCCGATGGCCCAATGACGCGCATCCTATACACAAGGGGACAGAGGCCGCACTATACCCGATTCGTCAAGCCATTCTTATGTCAATAAAGCTAACCACTAACAAGCTAGAAAAAGTCCTCATACTGAGCTAAAGCCAGAGCCATGCAGCCCTCACAGCTGTCATGTTAGTCCTAGATGTTCGCTTACAGATAAGTCCTTAGGGAGAGGAATCTCGAGCACCATAAAATAGCCCAATGCTCTAGACCCATTGTTCCATGTTGCTAAAATGCATCTTTTAGTGTTTATTGCATATACCATTAGTCAAGTTACAAGATCATGGCTTTGGTTGAGCACTAGCATCATACTACCCAATGCAATACCCCATAGGTAACAAGGAATCCAGGATATTAAATAGCTAGGAAAATTACTACGGTTGACAAAGTAGACACATACATATGATTAAAATGATATTCAGGTGAATAGGACAACAAGGAAGATCACATGCTATACTTGCCTTAAACTCAAATCCTTCTTCAAGACGAAACCTTCAATGAATTGCTTCACGATTCACCACGTATAGCCCACTGACTGGACATGATCATAAAGCACCACACAAGCATCCATGCAATCATACATGAAGCAAACAATAAAACTAAATTAGAACAGTACACCAGACAATAAAAAGATTTGAAAACTAATCTACGCATTGCTACGAACACACAGACGCGAAAAGCACTAATCGGAGCTGTAACAAAAAAGTTATGAATTAAACAAGATTTCCTTTAATAAAATAATAGATTAAATCTAACCTTAAATTTCAAAAGTTGAAAATATATTTAACAGTAGCTTGAACATGTAGATTACTCAATTACGAATCTAACACAACTTGAACGGATCAAATCGGAGTTAAAACGGAGAAGTTATAGCCTAAAGAAAATAGTGGCACAATTGTAAATAGATGAAAGCGTATTTTGGATCTAACAGAGGGAATCTACGCTTTCAGAATAGGAAAACGTATTTTAAAAATACACTTTGGACCGCAGGTTCAAAATCAGAAAAGTGGAGGGTCTCTTATGCAAAATTACCCACAAAGGGGTATCGACCATTCTCGGCCGTTGGATCAAGGATGGGTGGCAGAGATTAGAAGGAGGAGATGAGTGAGAAGCAGTACCGGGAACGAAGAAGGCTTGCATGTAGTGGAGCCATGGCTGGATGACAAGAGAGCCTGCCGGGCGTTCTTGGAGAAAAGCCTACGGGCCATGACAGCGCGAAGCGAGGGCACCGAAAGAAACAGGAAGTGAAGGCGAGCTCACCTAGGGGGTTATCGTCGGTGGTGGAGGCACGGATGAGGCGCAATGCTAGACGGGCGGTCGGTGAGCACGGTGGCTAGGGTTCCGTGGCGGCGCTGCGAGCTCTGGCGGGGCTATGGCTGCGCTGAGGTTAAAGGGGAAGGAAAGCGTGGTGGCGGGCTCGGTATTTAAGGCCGGGAGACGCGGGGGCGATGGCACGAGCGTCTGGGAGGCGGGGACGGATGCGGACTTGGCTGGCGGAGAGCCCTGGCTCTTGGCCTCACGTGAGGAAGATGATGACGCCGCACCGGGCCCCGGTTGGTCGATGTGAAGAGAGTGAGAAGAGAGGGAAGAGGGAAACGATGCATGGGCCGGTGCGGTGCTGGGTCGGTGGTTGTGGCTTGGGCTAGTGGTCTGGCGGGGCGGGGAGAGGGAGAGCGGTGCTAGGCCACGGGAGACGACGAGGAAGGAGATGGGCCCACGGTGCTCTGGCCCAAGCGGAGAATGAGGAGGTGAGAGCGGGCCAGGCTGAGGGAAGAGAAGGTGGCAGGGAGAAGCAGGCCAAGTGGGCCAAAACAGAGAGGGAGAGGTTTTCAAAAAAAAATTTCAAATCCAAATTCAATTCAAATTTAAATCCTTTTGAAATTTTGATCAAACCCAACCACCACAAATAAATATGCAGCAGCATGTGTGCACAAACATGTAGCTAGACCTTATATTTGATTTTAACAAAGTTTTTATTTTTCTAAATTTGCATGCTCACAAAAATGCATAATTAAATCATTTTAGCCTATTTTAAAAACATGCAAATTTTAGGGTGTTACAGAGCGTCCAACGTGAGCCACTGGATCAAACCGACTTAAAGGACGGTGTAGATGCAACCTAGGAGGGGGTGGAGAATCGACATAGCAACGGGAGGCTGACATGTTGGGCCCACAGGTCGGGCGGTCTCTAGGTGGGGCCGGCCGACCCCACATGTCAGAGACACAAGCTCCGCTTCGGTGATTCGCCTTCTAGAGTCTTCCCATGTCGATTACGCGGCGGAATTCTGTAATTTCCTTTGACGAATAGGTTCCCCTTGATGGTTTTCTGGATAAACCCTACTGAAAACACAGATTCACCAAACTCGTGGAATTTATTAGTTTAAACCCCTATACCTATGTTTGGTGATGGAATCAAATATAAATACAGGTTATGTTGATGGTTTATAATTGATGTTAGTGACCGTCAACACTGATCCTAGGACACCATGCACATGCTCCTCCTTGACCGGTCTTCCAGAGAGGTGTTCGGGAGTCTATCACGCGAAGAACGGGCTCAACATCGGCATAACCGGTCTCTAGATCAGTTTCCTCGATCCGTTGTGTTCTTGTTGCGATCAAGGTCGTTTGTCGACCACAGGCATGCTAGCCCTTGCTGGTGTGTGTGATCCGGATCCTATTCGATAACACAAGTGTTTTCTCCTATCCTTCACTCTTTTCATTGTGCACAATTAATACTCTGGTGCAATAAAAACAATACCCACTTGATAACATGGTCAACACATTTTGCGCTGACTTTGTGCTATTTTGGCATGTTCCGCTATTTCTTCGTGCTATTTTCTTGACTTGCATCCATAGGACCCAAATATGTATAAATGACATCTTAGCACATATTTTAGTGCCATTGAGTGTGGTGTCACTACAATCACCAAAATCATAACAAGTACAGTATAAGGGGCCATAATCCAATTGCTTTTAAGTCAAGCAGCTAACACACGAGAAAAGACAGAAAACGTTTGATATCGACAGTTGGTGCTTGGATGTACAAGTGTAAATACAAAAAATTTGAAATTGTTAGTTGGTGCTTGGATGTTACAAGGTGTAAAAAAAATTGAAATTGTTAGTTGGTGCTTAGAAGTTCCAAGCCTAATGATAAAAAGAAAGAAATTGCCAGCTAGTTCTTGGGCGTTACACATTTATTTCTCACAAAGCTGTCATATTCACATGCATGGGTCCTCAAAAGTGTGAAATGTGGAGTCCACTGCACATGAGCAACTTCATATTTTGTTATTTCTAAACCATTAATTGTTGTGCATGCTAGAAGAGGATGAGATCTAGTCAGATCATCTCCACCTCGTGACACCTTCGTCTCTATCATCATAGGTGCCACCTTTGACACATTCGGAGGAGGCGACCGCGCGAGGTGCTTGGCACAGTACAAGACGATATCGCATCATGCTGTGGCTACAACACAAGATAGAAGGAAGACTTCTCGATCTTATTTTTTCCAAGAATATTCTGTGTTAGACTTTTGGTGATGCAAAAAAGTGGAGCTATAAACGTTGTGTTGCGAAATTTCATTTTTTAAATTTTGAATTGAAACTGTTGGTTCCATTTTTTTCTAAACCAGCTATAGTCCTGAGGGAGGGTGTCTAGATGGAGCTGTGAACATCGCCCTTTGAAGATGGAAGTGGAAAAGGCGTCCAACTCCTGCTCAGACGCCAAGATGCCGCTTTTTAGCCACCTCTCCAAATTGCGTGGATGCATATTAGATAGCGGTAAGATTTTTGTGCGATCAAAGGAATTTTCTCTGATTTCACGAAGGTGATTCAACAACTAGTTTTATCGCGGCATTTAAATTTTACCCCTAACATAGAAGAGCAAGAACATACTGAACCCAATACTATGGTCCATGTATTCTTCTCTCACCGGATCATTTGGCCAAGTGTTTTCTCCTATCACTATCTGGGAGCAGGAGCTTTGCACGTGTGCCTAGGGGCACACGGCAAAACCATGGTCAATACACTCGCAAGGGTTTGCCGAGTGTAACACTCGTAAAGGCACTCGGCAAAAAATTCATCGGCAAACTAACTTTGTCAGTGTTTTAAATCGGGCACTTTCGGCAAAGACGTTCTTCGAGTGCCCAAAAACCTACGGCAAACATTTTTCATAAGAAATAAAAAAAACAAATTACCACGGCCGCCGCCACCACGGCCACCACCGCCATGCGGCCGCCGCCCCACGGGACAGCGCCACCGCCACCGTCACCGCCACCCACCACCACGCCACCCACGCCCACGCCACGCCACTGCCGCCACGCCACCGGCCGGATCGAGAGATGGGAGGGAGTGCCACTGGCCACGATCTCGGGAGGGGAGGAGCCACCACGGATCTAGGGAAGGAGTGGAGGGGGCGGCTGGGAGAAAGGGAGGGGCGGCGGGGAAGGAGGTGGCTGGATCTGGGAGGCGCTAGCAGACAAGTCGTGGAGAGAAGGGAGAGGCGGTGGGCGTGCAAGGGGGAGAAGGGATCAGGCGTAAGGGAGAAGGGAGGAGGCGGTGGGGGGCCGCATGGGTGTTACTGGGTTATAGTAGGAGTTTTGCTTTGCCGAGTGCCGGATGGGAGGCACTCGGCAAAGCTTGTTTTTTATTTTTCTCGCCTCTTTTTTACACAGTGAAGTAGTTTTTTTCTTTGCCGAGTGTCCTAGATCCTGGGCACTCGGCAATGCTTTTTTCATTTTTTTATTCTCCTTCTTTCCCGTAAAAAGATTTTATTTCTTTGCAGTGTCCTAGATCCGGCACTCAGCAAAGTTTTTTTTATTTTTTTCTTCTCCTTCTTTCAGAAAAAAGATTTTATTTCTTCTTCGAGTGTCCTAGATCCGGGCACTCGCAAAGTTTTTTTTTTTTTTTCTCCTTCTTTTGTAGAAAAAGATTTTATTTCTTTTAGCTAAGTGCAAAAAGAAAACACTCGGCAAACCCCTCTTTGCCGAAAGTGTTTTTTTTTTTGACACTCGATAAACCTCCTTTTGCCGAAGTAGTGTTTTTTTTTGCCGAGTGTTTTAGCGCAGCACTCGGCAAAGAACTTGTTTGTTTGAAAGTGCTCCCGAGAGAATACACTCTCGCAAATTTGACGCTTTTCAGTGAGTGTATCCTTCACCCTTTGACTGCGTTGCACACTTAATACTCTGGTGCAATAAAAACTTCCACTTGATAGCTCGGTCAATACATTTTGCTCCTGACTCTGCTATTTCGGCATGTATCCC
>CAJGYO010000706.1:0-120833 GCA_904845875.1 Miscanthus lutarioriparius
GGCCGACGATAACAACGCCGCTTCCATCGCTGTCGCATCGCTTATCCTCGAGATGATCCGCCGCAGATTGAGCTGCAAAAGCAGTGCAGGGACTCTTCGTGGGTCGACCCATGCTGGAGGAGCCTATCACCTGTTCATCGCTCATTGCAAGTAGGGAGCACTAGAGCTTGGGTGCCCATCGCAGCGGGCGGTGGCTCACAGGTTGTGGACGATTCCGAGGGACATCCCCTCTCCTGTGAAGGCTGCCCAGTGGGACGACGGTCACACCTCTGATGTCGCCAGCAGGGGCCACTCACAAGTCTGGCCCCCACGGGGACAGCCCGCCGTGGATGTTCGAGACGCGTTCTCGACTCCAGTGGTTAGTTCGGGTAGCCACCAGAGACGGACGGTTGTGGTTGCCAACACTGTAAAGCCACCAGCCGCACCTCCATCCCTCGCATTTACCTCTCCATATAGACGCCCCAAGCGCTTCACCGAGCAAATCATTAAACAGCGTGGTGCAGCTGCCATTAACTTGTAGCTGCCCGGAGATGATGTAGCCCACTGACGTGACGACACATACAAGGCCCCCCATTGAAGGTCAACGCCGAGGTGACACGCCGGTAATATGTGTGCACTTACGGAGAGTTGTTCCCCACCGAACGATGATGATACGTAAGGGTCATACGCCATGCTGCTGTCATTGCCGGGCATCCCCTGCCAAGCAATCCCTTCAGGCCTGCCAGTTTGGGCCTTCAGGTTGAGGTTGAGGTTACCACAGATGAAGCTTCATGGTCACAAGACTCTGGAGGGAGGTGTTTGGCCTGCCCCTCGTGGAATAGGCAAGGCCTCGCTGAGTGCCTCTCTCAGAGTGTTTTGGGTCGTGGGCCTTTCCCATTGGGCCATGGGAAGAGTGAGCGCTACGCTGCGTACTCACCATCCTCCCTCCCTGGGTGATGCTTCTTATCCCACAGCCTTATTCGCAGGCCGTGAAATCCATCGTGGGATTATTTACCGCTGGCTGTTTGGTGTGAGAGAAAAATACTGTTTCAGCTTATAATCTACGATCAGATAATGAAAGCAAGTTTAACAGGCTGAATCTGCTGGTTGCCGCAGATACACAATATGAGACCAATAATCTGCAAGATTCTACGCTAGCTTGACGTGCTAATGCATTCGTGCACAGCAAAGTAGCTGCAATAATCTATAACTTATGCACAGTATAGTCTAAAATGCAGCTTCAAGACTAAGAAGACTATTGACATAATTTATATATTATCAAACTCCATTTTGTAACATACGCGTAATACAATTGAAGCCTTCCAGTTAATTACTCCTGAAGCTCCGAACTGGAAACCATAGACAATATACAGAGAATATTAACATTACAAGCACTTGCATCCCCACACATAGGTCAATAGACATTATAGATAGAATGTTTCGCACGAGATACATATAGAAGCCTGCTAAGTGTGCACTGGTTGGAGAGATGAGCCCACTGACATGCTATGGACCTGTAGGTTCTCGTCAGCACACCGGCATGAGTGAGCAGCGCCCAAAGTTGCGTGGGATGAACTCCTCCCCTCAGCAAGAGCTTCCAGGTGTCCCTGGGCATTGTCGGACGGTGAGACGTAAAGCATCATCTCTGCTCCAGAATTCAGAGAGCATCTTTCCAGCGAAGCGCCAGATCTTTGTTCTGTCAATCAGATGCCTTTGCAAGCCGAGCGCCATTCAGCCAGAGACGTGCTTCTGTCACCATTACTATTACACGTGCTATTTTCTCAATAGCTGGTCACACCAGTGTTCCTTCCTCTTTGCACCCTTTGAGTATCTCACGTGCATCCTCGATTGACTCATCAAGTATGGATTCCGATAAAGAGCTGTGGTCAGGCAGGAGGTCAGGTGCGAAAGCCAGGAGATGCATGCAGTACTGTGACAGAGTGGTGGCTGTTCTGACCATGTCTTCACTTTCGGCGTCTTTTTTCTTCTTCTTAGCTTGTGCATCCATATGGTGCTTGCAGAGTGTTGTAGCAATGTGCCATATCAGTATTGTGTGGAGTGACTGATCTGTCCGTACCATTAGCGTGACATGCTCCATGAGAGGTGACCATCGACGCCATTTTTCTTCAATGATGTTAAGCCGTTGGTCTGTGTGGGCCATTGCTTCTTAGTAGAGAATCAACGACGGCTTTCTTCACATTTTCGGACAGCTTCACTGACTTCTTTTGCACCCCTTCTTAGCCTTCTTGTCCACCAGGCGCAGTGTTGCATAGTGGGAGACAACTGCGCACCCGGCCTTTGTGGCCCAAGCTCCCGGAGGGATACAGTATTGCCCAAGTCTGTTCTTCCACGAGGGAAATGCCTTCAACCCTCAGGAGAAGTCCTAAGATCATTTCGTTGAAACAACTGCCTTTGCAAGAAAGGAGTGCTGATGTAACTTCGTATCAGGGCCACCTTGAACCAACCTGAGCGGCTAGATATAGGTACAACTGGTATGCCTCTAGGAATGCCAAGACAACAGTTATGAATATGGTGAACTGAAACAGTTTGTAGAGAGTAACGACGACCCCTGACGATCTGGTAGGTGAGCCACGAGCATAGTCCAAACATGATGATAGGCAGACAGAGAGCTACATCTACCCTTCTGGTAGAAGTAAGAGTACCTTTGTGTAATAAATGTCATGGACAAAGACAAGCTCTTGCTCGATGACCCTGAAGGCCCGTTGGTATGGCTTGTCCCCGGCGAGCAGGCCCCTTGAACACGAAGTCAGCTGGTTTTCTCAAGGCCTGCCTCCGGAGACCTGGAATCCAGCAAACCTTCGGTTGAGCATCTTGGAGTGCCATGGAGAGGCACACGTCCTTGAGCATCATGCCCTGCTCCAAGGCGCAGCAGATTCCCCTGCATCTCCAGATCTTCTCGACGGTGATAACTTTCAAGACGTCCTCGTTGGAACATGACCTGCACCCACGACTCTTGATGCAGTATTTCTCACCAGCTACCATGTACTTGTAGCCTTCCATGGTCACTCGGATCGAAGGACCGCATTAGATTGTTGTTGTTGTCCATATTATGCAAATGCTGCATGTATTTGTCGATCACCCTCATGTTCTTGAGAGGTAGGACCTGCTCACTCATCCTCAGGGAAGCTGGATCCTAACATACCACTTGAGGACGCATATGAACAGGATGGCCAAGAGTGGCCATAGGTAGGGAAGTCGTCACTTTGTTGCGAGGTAATATCCACAACGACAGACACCACCAAGAATGCTCTCATAGAGGTGCTTCACGCAGATGCTCTTCCAGTTGTCGATGTCGTCGAGGCGGCAAGCCGTGAGGTTGTCCGTGCTTCCCAGGAGCAGAATCATGAACATTTGGCCCACACGGCGAAGTCGTCGACGTAGCAATACTCGTCAGACTTCATCCGCCCAATGGTGTAGGCTCACCAGAGGGTAGGACAGTGTTGATTCCCATCACGATAAGGTGGAGGAGGCCGTGGCTCGAAAGCCGACGTAATGAACCAAGTGTGTGCAGGAGGAACATGGCGACAATGGCCAGGACGACCAAAACTTTTACAAAATATATATGGGCTATATCTATAGAATCACAATCTGAGGGAATGGGACTTGGAGAGGGACTTGGTGCCAAATACACCATGTTGGCAGCAAGCAATGGTTTCCTCCCAAGAATGTGATCAGAGTAGGATCTGTATAGTTATCTACCTCACTCCAATGAAGGGAGTACACAGTTGAGAGTGATGGAGAGCTCTCTGAGGTCGCATGTATATATAGGGAGAAAAGCAACACACGGTAGACCACTCAAATGAAAAGCCCAGTAAAATCACGGTATACACAGATCTCTTCGAGAACAAACAAAGAAGAAACAAACAAATACAACCAAGACCACTTGGGCCTCACAGTCCAACTTGTTAGAATAAACACATGCCGCAAGTCAGTACTCCATATATTGGTGGGTTGTTCTGTCCCATCATACATTCCATGTATATACCCTAGTTGTCCTAAAAAAGTTGAACCTGTTGTTCCGTCCCATCAACACAAAATAATGGGTACGTATCTTGGCAGAAGCTTAATAATCTGGCCAATACATTTGGTTGCTCCATTGGCTCTCTACCATTTGCCTATCTTGGCTTGCCTCTGAGTATTACAAAACCTACTGTGGCTGATTTCTGGCCTTTGGTCTCCAAATGTGAAAGAAGATTAGTGAACATATCGTCCTTCCTGAGTCAAGCTGGTAGGTTACTAATGACTAATGCAGTTATTAGTGCTCTGCCAACTTTCACTATGTGTACATATCTCCTGCCAAAGACTGTGATCAAACAGATTGACAAATACAGAAAACATTGTTTGTGGAGGGGGTCTGATCTAAATTCAAAAAAGTCACCAAAGGCTGCTTGGAAACTGGTATGCAATTCAAAAGAGAAGGTGGTCTAGGAGTTCATGACCTTTATATTCAGAATGAAAGTTTACTTTCAAACATCTCCACAAATTTTTCAATAAGTGTGATATTCCTTGGGTCCATCTGTGTGGAATACTCATTACAATGGTGTCAATATCCCTGCAAATAACAGGGAAGAGTTCCTTCTGGTGGAAGGATGTTCTGTTGCTTGACAAATTCAAAGTTATGGCCTTTGTTACAATTGGTGATGGATCAACATGTTTGTTTTGGTCAGATGCTTGGCGTGGACCACCTCTGAGCCGTTCAATGGCCAGAATTGTTCTCCTTGTTAGGATGAATCGTATTTTAGTTCAGCTTTTCATTAGTACTGAAGACAAATCAAGTTTTTTTCACTTACCTCTTTCTGTTGAAGCACATGATCAGTACCAACTTTCGCTTCCTCTGAATTGGAACCTATTCACCTCAGTCACAATAATGATACATGGAACTATATTTGTGGGTCTTCTATGTTTATGTCAAGTAAGGCTTACTCACATTTGCTGGGCTCTGTTGTCGTGTCACCTGTTTATAGGTGGCTGTGGAACTCAAGCTGTCTGCCAAAGAGGAAAGTTTTCTTTGGTTAGCAATCAAAGACAGTCTAAGCACCAAAGAGCTCCTGAAAAAGAAGAAATATGGATTTGGCAAACTATAATTTGTGTGCTCTGTCATCTGAATGTTGAAGAATCCTTAAACCATCTATTCCTGGAGTGCCCTTTTGCTATGTCTTGCTGGAATTTGCTAGGCCTAGCTCAGCTAATTCAAGGCAATCTGTTGGACACAATCCCTCTTTTCAGAAACCAAATGAACAGGTCTTTTTCATGGAAATAATTGTGGCAATGTTCTGGGGAATCTGGACTGCTCAGCGATGATGCATTTTTCATGAATCAAAGACACTCTTTGCAAGCCTGCAAGTTGGTCTTCAAACAGGAATTAGCTTAAGGTTAAGCTCTAGGGCTAAGAGAGATTTAAGCTTCCAGTTGCAACTATGGCTAGACAACTTTCTGTAATTCTGATGATTTTCTTTCTCACTTTCTTTGTTTCTTGACTTGTATCTTCCAAGAACTGTATAAAGTTTAATTTCAATAAAAGCACAGTAGGGGCAACCCTACTGTTTCCCTAAAAAACACAAAATAATGAAATGCCCTTGACTTGACCTCTTCTTTCCTTGGCAGTGAAGGGTTCATGAACCTAAAGTAGTGTCGGTCTTGCTGCTACAGCTAGTGGACTTACAAGTGGAGCATCATCCAAACCTAAGTTTCTCCTTATCTAGCATTAGTTGTACCTTATATCCTTATCTGTACCTGCTACTCCTAATAACGATTCACTATGTTTGTGCATGAACACGAGAGATCACATGCCATATAATGTTTTATCAGGATATAAAAGAATATGTAGCTGCAATATGTCCACTATATGCACATAATGATTTGAAAGATCACTACGAAAACCAGCACTTTGTCGAAGTTGTGGGGTTTTGCCGAGTGTATTTTATCAGACACTTTCGGCAAAGACGGTCTTTGCCAGTGCCAAATAAATACACTCGGCAAAAAAAACACTTTCGACAAAATGCGCCTTTGCCGAAAGTGCCTTTTTTCGGCACTCGGCAAAAGATGTATTTTGCCGAAAGTGCTATTTTTCGGCACACGGCAAAATGCGTCTTGCCGAAAGTGCCTTTTTCTCGCACTCGCAAAGATGTATTTTGCCGAGTGCCTTTGTTTTGGCATTTCGGCAAAGAGGCATTTTACCGTGTGCATTTTTTTTGTCCTCGGCAAATTAGTTTTCAAAGTAATTTTGAGGCCCTAAATGAATTTAAAAGAAAAACTTTTCAACTATTAAAGTTGTATAACTTCTCAAGATCTACAAAGTTTATTTTGGTCATTTCTTTATTTGACAAAGCGACAATAATGTTGTTCATAAAATCTACATCTCTCATCTCTCATATTAGTTTCATGAAAGTAGAAGAGATATATATAAGATTTGTGAACAATGTTACTACCACTATGTCAGATGAACAAATGACCAAAATAAACTTTGTAGATCTCGAAGTTATGAAATTTTGTAGTTGGCAACATTTTGATTTAAAATCATCTTGTCATGCAAAAACGACGTTTGAATTTGAAAATTTGAAAATTTGAATTTTTCAAAAGACCTCGGATGGAAAAACTTCCTAAATGAAAATTGTATATCTCCAAAAGTTATGAAACTATGTAGTTGACAACTTTTTGATTTGAAATCATCTTATCATGCAAAACTACGTTTGAATCTCTCAAATTTGAAATTGAATTTTTCAAACGACCTCGGATGGAAAAAACTGCCTAAATGAAAATTGTAGATCTCGAAAAGTTATGAAACTTTGTAGTTGACCATTTTTTATTTGAATTCGTTTAGGGCCTCAAACAAGCAATTTACTCTCGGTTTAGTATAATATATGAGGATAGATAACGGAATCTAGACACAAGTGACATTGTAGTGCAGTGGTAGAGCAGCGGAGACACGTGTGGGAGAGGTCGTGAGTTCGAATCCACCCCGCTGCGTTAGCCATGAATTTAGTGCAAAATGCACTGACTTGATGAAGACGGATGGATGGTCAATGGTGGGCCTCCCAAAAAATTTTTTGCTATTATTTTTGGGTTTTTTCGATTTTCATTTTGCCAAGTGTAAATCTTTGAAAGTGCTTTTTCGGCACTCGGCAAAGGCTTTGCCGAAAGTGTCCGACAAAAAGCACTCGGCAAATAGCTGCTTGTCGACAAAAAAGATGTCGTGTGTTGTATGTCGAGTGTTACACTTGGCAAAGCAGTTTCACCAAGTGTTTTTGGGCCATCTTTGAGTGCCCTTGGCACTTTCGGCTTAAACGACTGCACCTATCCGTAGTGGATGCTAAAGGGAGATTTGGATGATTGCCATGATTTCACATTTGTCTTTGCAGCAACTCATACATTATTCTTTGCTAGTGCACAAGCTGGTATAGTACCATGGAAACGTATAGTAGCGCAACTAATGTTTTGCCTTGAAAACATTGGACGTGATAGAGCGAGTACAAACGTAGATGATCTTGGCACCATGAAACCAAAGGTGTATGTAGGGGAGGTAGTTGAAGCTTACACGTATTAACTTTGGGTACATATAGACTTATGCAAGGTCAATGTATTAAATTCCATTTCAGTACTACACTATAATTGAAAAATGTGGCATCACTAATTAAGCTTATGCCTATTAAATTCCATCTGTTCTTGGGCGTACACTTGTGAAGGGAGACCTTGCAGGTCTCCCCAATTTGTTTTTTATTTGAGAAAAGGTGGCTAAGTTATTATCAACAAAACCAAGGAAAAGATCTCGGTATCACTTTCTTTTGCCCTTATTTTAAGCTCTAGATTTTCATGCCAGCATTGGATGATTCATATATCAGCGCACCTACCATACGCGCGGGATAATGACATTATCAAAGGAAGTTTTGTAACTTGTGTCACATGGCAGTTTCCAAGTCGTACAAAGGTGGACGGCCATGGAAATTGTAATACCCCCTCTATCCCGAAATAGGTTAATTTATGGAGTTGTCCTAACTGAAATTATTTTATGCATGTTTGATCAACAACTTTATATGCAAGACTACATATCTATTATAAGAAATAAGTATAATATGAAGATATATCCCGCCGAATGATAAGATGCAGTACCAAGGACAACCCAGTGGATTATTTGGCCATGCACAATTTTCTGGTAGACATTTTCCAATGGCCTTTTGAGGGGGATAGTGCTATATATATATGAGGTTCTTTACTTTCTTTTGAGTGTGCTGGAGTGCTCAAATCTGTTACAAGTTAAACCAAGTGTTTCTATACGGGACTACTCTGGACCGCTCGTCATCACTCCACGGAGTCATCGGCACCACTGCAGGAGTGCTTAGCCCCAATCTTGGAGTGGTCGGCCCCACTGCAAGAAGACCCCTTGGCTCCGCTCACGGAGTGTTTGGCACCCGTCCCGGAGTGGTTGCCACCACTGCAGGACCTCCCGGCACCACTCCCGAGTGCTTGGCACCCCTCTCGGAGTGCTCGGCACCTCCCCTAGAGTGCTCGGCTCTATTGCTGGAGTGCTCGACCACCTCCAAGTGGGTTCGGGAGACGAAAAAACCAAGCGATTCATGAACACAAGTCAAGAACTCAGATCTACCATGAATGATTGCTTTATTTCATCACCAACAAGATCTGGTTCTTACAGAGGAAGGATTAACACAGCAGAGGAATCACTCTCTACACCGCAGACCTCGGCCAATAGGAAAACTAGAGTTAAACTAGAGATTGGAATACCTAAGCCTGGAAAATGAAAGCTAGAGAGATGGGCTGGTTAGGAGCAGCCACCGTCTTATTTATAGAGATATTACACAACCCCTAATTTGATCTGAACCACTTAACCCCAATGGCAAAATGGTCCCCAAGTGTCACCACCCACGGGTCAATCCTCTAGCTCCTTAGTCAGCCCTCACGTCCATCATTCATCTGCTCCCAGATCCATCGGCACGGTACATCTCTACTTGACCTTCTCCATAGCCATCGACCGTCTCAGGCTCCACACCTGCACACCAACATAGCCAAGAGACATGTTGCCCACACACTCACGCTTAGTCTCCAAACTCATCCAAAGCCAATCATCTCTTGACAATCACTCATCATCAACTCTCGACATATAAGGGCACATATCAACATTGTGTTTACAATCTCTCTCTTGATGAGTGCATTGTCAACACCAACACACAAAGATGGATCAAAAGCAAAAGAAAAACAGTAAAACTCACTCAAATGACCAAAAGCGAAAAGAAAAGCTGAAACAGGGTCATTCGAAATGAGCAAAGCTTGGTCCCCAAAGACATGAGCAATGGCTCAACGCAACCAAGCAAAACACAGCTAGTCCTCAAGAAGAGGCAGAATGGACTCAACACCACAAGCTAAAGCATCGGAGTAAAAACAACAAACTCAGAGCAATCCAAAGCACCTCAAAGCTGTCAAAACCAAAGCTAGTCCTCCAGGAAGAGGCAAATGCTCAATACAACTAGCAAAACAGCCTAAAAATGCAACTCCCCTGAACTTATGCATTTTCTCCCACTTTGACTCTGTATGGGACACCTCTCCCCCTTGTATGCATCTATGTGTGTTATCTCTCCCCTTGTTGGTACATCCACACATCAAGCACACAACAAAGAGTCAAAAAATTGTAACTCCCCCTCAATATATGCTATGAATATTTGTGGGATGCAGAATGCAAAAGCTTCAGGAGTAGATCATTCAGAATAAAAAGATTCTTTAAGTGATACTGTAATGTGAGTATAGCAATAAATCAAGGTGCTAGCAAATGCTCAAACTGATCTTATGATACAATTATGAATTGCAAAGCATTTTGAGCACATTTTAGTCTTGAGAAAGTGTTCACCACATAACTAGCACTTAGCATATGCAAGCAGAAGATCAAACAAGTGCTCTCAAATCTATACAGGTGAGCTACCTCAAACAAGTGTCAAACAACATGCCACAAATGACCTCAAAACTTGTGTTTTCATCAAATTTTCATTTCATTCATTTTACACAAGTAAGATACAAAGCATGTGATTACGAGAGTTTGTAAGCACTATCTTGCCTAACTTTTCAAAAGACAATCAAAAGCTCAAAGCATTGGTTTCGGTCATACATTACACTACTCAAGTTCATCTCAAGTGCAATGAGAAGTAGTCTCGATACTGATGATGTGTGACATTGCAAACCCACTCGATCTTTTCATTTCATTTATCTTGGAGTCAAATTTTAGCCCAAATTAGGTCGGAGTATATCAAGTGGAAGTGAAAGACTCCAAGATTGAGACATAGCAACCTAGCATAAACATGATAGCAAAGGATCTCACACATCCTACACATGCTAGGAGCCAAACTCAGTGGTGAACTCGTTTTCAGATTTTAGCAGTTATTATTCAAGTTCACATTGAAAACAGACTTAGCGCATCAGAAGTGTGTCATATAAGCAAAGTGAGCCTAAGGTTGCCCAAGCACCATCATGTACCACACAAGGCATCTATCACTAAGAGCATTGTCTCATTCTAAGTGACATACACATGAAGCTCAGAAATGCACTATAGTACATGATGCAATGCAAAGCATCAAAACAAAAGCTATACTACAAAGACAAAACCGAAAACTAGTATACAAGAAACAACGATTTCCTCCTCTGAAAAGAAAAGCACACACCCAACTCCTGCCACAAGCGAACAAAGGTGGCTTGGTCTAGGGGTTTTGTAAGGATGTCTGCGAGCTGTCTGTGGTTGTCTACATGGAAAAGATTGATATCGCCTTTTTTTTACAGTGATCTCTCAAGAAGTGGAAGCGAACATCGATATGTAGGTGCGTGCGTAAGCAGGTGCGCCGTCACACATGCAGCAGGTTACGCGCGTGTGTGCTGCAGGGCCATATGGCAGCCACGCACATCGTGCGAGCGAGGAAAACCGCGGCCGTGCAATTTAAAGTTTAAACGCGACGTGACTTTGGAAAAGGGATGACCGTCGGACGGTGGTGATGTGTAGGGTGCCTAGTTGATGGCGACAGGGTCGGGAGACCATGGCTGCAGCTGTGGTGCTCGTGCTGAGCCTGAGCGCCGCAAGGAAAGATCCGGCTTGGATCTGGTTCACTGGCGTTCCTGGCCGGGTGCATAGAAGGAACGTACGTGTGCATACTCCCGATCACGGAAAGAAGTGGGGAGAAACAAGGGAATGCTCCAAAGGCTCGGCATCGTGTAGGTGCGTGGGTTGCTCGTGCGACGGCAAGCTAGCCACGGCCATGGCTAGGCCGCGAGCTGCGTCGGTTATCCCTTTCCTTACAGGAAGAACCGGCATGAAGGCGTGGCGTGCCGTGTAGTGCTGCCCTCGCTTGCAAGGAGGATCGATGATGGTGAGCTTCAAAAGTGGACGGCGGGAAGGCCGGCCGGTCACAACTCGATCCCATGCAGTGGACGGTGACGAACCAAGAAGGTGCATGGGATCTTGGTTTGGGGTGTGGAAGGCAGGAGGACCCATGAAGCAGGATGGTTCAATTCGAGGCAGTGTCGACGGCGTTATGTCTGCGCAGTGGTGCGTCGAGGACGACGGTGACGCCGTGGTCTCCGTGCGTCGTGGCTCGCGTACGTAAGCGATGTGGATTGAGGCAGCTGCACGGACATGTCGAGGATTCCGCGTTGTGTCGTCCTCCACTACTCCACGTCCGGCTGGTCCCTTTCCCCGGTGCGGCGTAGGCCATAGGGGCGGAGTGGCGCGGCCCGGTGGAGAGTCAGACGACCACCGTGCAGGCGGCCAGGCGCTCGTCGTCCGTCCTCCCCACGCGCGGATCCGAGCGAGGCGGTCAAGATGCAGACGCCCCAGCGGACCCGGTGGGTGGAAGGGCAAGGAGGCGGCGATTGTGTAGGTGCCCGACGGGGACGGCTGGACGAGTCAGGGAGGGTCCGCGGCAGCTAGCGTGGCGATCGAGATACAGAACAGCAGTAGACGGCAAGTAGACATCGGTGCGGGCCCGCAGCAGAAAGGAGTTGCGTATGGTCCTCGCCACAGGAGCACGCTCGCATCGCATGCAGGCGGTGGGAGGCGCTTTTTCCACTTGATTGAACGGAGCAGGCTGCAGTGGATGGGAAAAGGGACGGCTGACTGACTGGTCAGGGTGTTGTTGTTGTTGCTTTGTGATTGGCCGGCCACGGCCACTGTCATTGACGAGATACTCCTATTTATGAGTGGAACGGATCGGAGGGAAACAAGCAAAAGCATGCAACACGAGACCTTCTAGGAATTAAATTGTCGTGTATATATAATTACTATATGTAAATTTAGGTTACCAAATATCAATTGGAATTTGAATAAGTTTCAAACCACACTGAATGAAACCAAAGTGTTGGCGTGTTGCCCGGCGAGTTGCATTCTGTTTAATTCGGCTCATATTGCAGTCAGAGTTCACAGGGACGATCTGACTGATGAATGAAACTAAAGTGTTGGCGTGTTGCCACTCAAATTTTGTCCAAAACCTGCAGCAGAGCGGACGTGTGTGCATGCATTTGTTGGGTGCGTGCCCCATGCTGTCACTAGGAATCTCTGCACGACTTCGTCTTCCTTCCTCCTTAAAACCACACTGTCAAAGTGTAGCTCGTAGCAAGGAGACATCACACTGTGAAAGTGTTTTAGGCCAATAATGCAGTGATAAGGTGAACGGGACGCATTGGCGAATGTCGGTAATGACACATCTGTTTTTTTTTTCTGTTCTGATTGAATGCTGGCTCATCTGGCTAACGACACATCGAGGTTGAATGCAGCATGTTGGGAAGTTGGTCCTGACAGTGGTGAGGGGCCCGGTAGCGAGGCTGCCCGACCTTCGTGCGCTGTGGCTAGGGAGCCTTCGGCTGCACACGAAGGCTCGAGTGATGGTGCGGACACAATTACCGAGATAGGGTTGCTTAGGGTTTTGAGCCCCTGGAATTGTCTGCTTTATCGAGGATCGAGCCCCCTTTTTATAGGAAGACATTACATACATAGTACAATTACACCCCTATCCTATGCTAGCTAAGGCATATTCCTCGTATATCCTCTGCCCCCTTCTTCCCCCTCGGGGCATTCGTGGTCTTCTCGTGCAGTCACCGCCTCGCTTTGTGGGCCTTTGTCAAGTCGAGCCAAGGCCCATCGAGCCCCGCCATGGGCTCTTTGAGCCCCTCGGCGCCAGCGGGCGCAGCGTCTCCGTGGTTGACCCTCCTTCCTTCGTCATTATCTCCGTGGTAAATACGCCGAGGCTCGGTTTTTGGCGATGGGGGGTGCGCTCACCACCCCAGAGACATTCGTGGGTGACGCCTGAGCCTTCGGTGCCGTCCCATGCTGCCTGGGCACGGCCGAAGGCTTCCTTCCTAGTCCGAGCCTTCGACTGAAGGCTCGAGAGCTACGCTGTTCCCAAAACCACAGCTCACAGTTCAATAGTTTTGGTTAGCGTTAGACGGGGAACCTTCGGGGGCAAGTCTCCGTGCCCCAACAGTTCCTCTTCGAGGGTCAGGTTTGACGCAGGTGGGCCTTGATCCTCGAACCTTTGCTGGGCGTGGACCCCGAAGGTTCCCATTCTCCCCCCCCACGAGGCACGTTTGTGTCAGAGCGTTTGCTTTTGACGTGTCTTTTTGTGATTGGTCTTTGTCACACCCCAAAATTTCTAATTTTGGGTTGTGCATAGAAAACACTAATTAAAATAAATGTTTTGATATTTGGATAAAATTTACCAATCTTAGTTTGAACTAGCGTGAACTTAGTTATAGGAAAAATGTGAATTTTCAAGCTTTTCCAAATTAATTTGACGAGCTATTGTTTGATGTGATGCTTGGTTGTTGATTTATTTCATGTTGTGAGAAAAGATTTTAAAAATGCGTTTAGTAAGTCGATCTTCTTTCTCCAGCAATTCTTAGTCTTTCTCACCGATCAAATTCCTTGTTTTCCGACTTAATATTTGCTTGAGAAGTATCCTAAAATCTTTTCCATGAAATCCAAATCACTCCTTCCTGCTCACTATTCATCAACCTATCTCCATGGATACCTCGGGAATTTCTTTGGCTTTTTCCGGAACTTGTTCTCACTTGTTTGTGAGCATAATATAATTTTTAAATGCTCTAAAATATCTTTTCATGAGCTCCAAATATTTTATTTGGGTTCGTCTTGTTCTAAATTATCTCTGAGAATTTTTCCCTAGATTTTCGGAGCCTTCGGAGTATTTTTCGTGGCTTAAAATTCAATTCTGGGCTTTTCTAGAATTATTTTATCCATGAAATTAATTAATTCCGAAAATAATGAAATATCTCAGATTCCTCATGCCCAAAGGCCCATGTCTTTATTTACTAATGGGCTTTAATAATTAATTAGGCCTATTAGTAAAGGTGGAGGATGCAACATCAATTAGTATCATATTGCTAGTTGATGTAGATGTGGGGAGTTTTTCTTCCTATATATATCTACCAACCCCTTGGGCAAAGCACACCAAAACTACCGTATGAGGAGCCCCTAGTTTGGGAAATCTCTCGTGTAGTAAATCATATTTTTCTCATCCTTCTCTCGCCGTTGCCGCTGCCGTCGCTGTCGCTGTCGCCGCCGCGCTGCCCAGCCCGGCCATACTCTCCTCGGCAACAAGTAAGTCCGCAGCCGTCCCTGCCGTTCTCCAACTCGTGGCTACATCCTGTCGTTGCTCCGTGGCCATGCAATCTGCTACTCATTGCCGAGCTCTAAGGTATGTGTTCCAACTAGCCAGCAAGCCGTCATGCAGATGCCCTGCAAATCTTTCCCGCTGGACATCATGTTCATAATGTTCATATATTCACCTCAGACACGACGGAACAGAGTTGTTCGCTGGCCAGTTCAACAATGGTTGCACGATGTCTTATGCGTTCTATCACCGCCTGAGCTTCTCTACAAAGATGGACGCCCAAGCCTAACCAAAGCCCTTGCTGCCGATCTGGTGTCCGGTGCCCGATGTCTACAAGTCACAAGTCATCAACATCATTGATCCACCAGCTGACGGGCACACCCCACGTGAAGAGTCGTTCCTCCATCGCCGGGCATGCAGTGCAGGCTCCGTCAAGCTGCCGAGAACCACCAACGTGAGCTCGCCGAGCCACCTGACGGACGTTGCATTGGCTGCAAGTAAATGACAGGACGTCTGTGTTCAATGGTCAGCCCAGTCTTCCTTGCCCTATTATTTTATTGGCCATAAATACTATCAACGTCATGCCTGCGTCATTTAGATGTAATCTAGCAGCGATAACCATATCCACCTTTTGTCCGTGCATCTGTGCTTATCGACCCGATCATCATCTGTGTTCCATCTGATGCGCCTCTGCATGCCTCCGTCAAGCTGCCAAGGCGGGCCATGCACCTGCAGTCCATCTGCTTGCAGTCTTGAAGTCCAGCAAGCAAGCAACCTCGTCGTTCACCTGGAAGCAAACAAGGACCATGCGTGTGTATACACAAGCAAGTAAATCCCCCCATGCACAACAGCAACAGGCAACCTCTTTGCCATGGCCACGTACGTCCAGATGGAGGAGGCCAGAGGTACAATATGATGTATTTACAGTTTGCCATCGGTCGTTTAATCTCCGCTCGTTTCTTCGCTTTTTAAGTCCGATTCGAGTCGTTCGTGGCGTTGGTTTCAGAACGCCGAGCTCTACGCAGTAGTACCGATGTTTTCATGTTACTTGTTTTTTTTTTTCATATATAGTTATATATTAATTTGATTAATGTTAGTGTAATTGGTTTTATAATAATTAAAAGAAACATAGGACAGTAACGATCATTTATGAGTAATTGTTAATTTGATTACTAGCAATATAAATATGTTTTAAACTCTATTTGGTTAGTTTAAGCACTTTCTTATATACAAAATTTGAGTTAGATGCTCTCACGTGCATTTTACTTTTGCAAAGTTAAAACTTTGATTTGATTAATCTATACGGCAACATTTATAAATAAAACATGATTTGTTTTAGCTCAGATTTAGGAGTATACATTGTGAACTTAAATATTAACTTGATTAAGATTAATGTGCAACTAGCTTTCTAAATTAATTACAAGCAATATAGGTTTTCCACGTCGGCCTTAATAAATGAATATTAAACTGGTTATATCAATTTAAATATATGTTTTGATTATAATTTGTTTAGCTGAACTCACGTCATATTCAGTTATAGTGTAGATGTTCTTACATGTTCTTTTAATTTGAAAAAGTTAAAGTTTATTTTGATTAAATAATACATGCACATCCGCTCCTTAATACATTATTAATTATTCCATTGATAAATCCTAAACCGATGTAATGCTTGCATCATTTTGGTTTTCCTTTTAAAAATAATAAATGCAAGGGCTTATACGTGCTATATATGTTTTGAATATATACTCTCATTTGTTATTATATTTCAATTTAATTTGCATAAATGATATCAAAATATTTATAATTAAGGTATGATTAATTTATCTTAGTTTTCTAAACCTAATAACTCAAGTATAAAATGACTTAACTCAATTTTAGATATTTCCACGAGATATCTTATACATGTTTTATGATCATTAAAATAGATAAAGCATATAGTTTTCTTTCCAACGTAAATCCTTCGATAGATGTTTCTGTTTTACCGTAGCTCCGATTAGTGTGCCTTTCGCGTGTGTGTGATCGTAGCAATGTGTAGATTAGATTTCGAATCTTTTCATTGATTGGTGTATTGTTCTAATCTAGTATGTTTGCTATGCATGCTTGTTCGGATGCTTGTGTGGTGCTTTTCGGTCTTGTCCAGTCGGTGTGTTTTGCGTTGGTAATCTATAAGAAGTTGGAGATCAAGAAGAAGAAGAAGAAGAAAACGTTGAAGATTAAAGCTTACCGAAGGATCGGTGTTTAAGGCAAGTATAGCTTGGGTTTTCCTTTCTGTGACCATGATCTTGAAACTTGATTAATGAATATGCTATAAACATAAACAAGGTGACTTTTTAGCAACATAAGGACTTGTCTTGTAAGTGATCATCCGGGACTTACAGTACAGCTGTGAGGGCTATATGGCTCTGGCTTTAGCTCAGTATGAGGACCTTTTCTAGCTTGTTAGTGGTTACCTTCATGACGCAAGAGGGGTGTGTTCCGGGTTGGATATAGTGCGGCCTCTGTCCATCAGTGTATAGGCTGCGCGTCATTGTGCCTGTCGGAAGGGGAGCTCTACATTCGCAAGCCACATAAACCTAGCGGCCCTAACTTGTTAGACGAACCTTTGAAAGGCTTCACAGTGAACCCTGCCGACCTTCCATGGTAGTGGGTTAAGAGGCTGATCACCTCAGGCGAAAGGGCAAATCACGACTCACAGTGAAAGTGTACACCTCTGCGCAGAGTTTAATAAACTGGTATACTAGCCGTGCTCACGGATACGAGCGGCCTTGGAACCCTTACATAAGGGATGATGACTTTTACTTGTTAAGATGATCATTTATGTCAATTGTTTAAGATATTTATTATTCAATTATACTTGATCATGTGGTTATGGAATATACTACCTTGTTGTTATATTTGCTGAGTTCGACATGGACTCATCCTTGCAATTTCCCCCACACCTTAGGCTGGATATCAGTTTGCTAGAGTCTGAAGGATGTAGGCTTGTGATCAACGGTCGGTTGGATCGGGGAGTGAAGTCTGCACCGGAGATCGAGTTGTCTATCCGTTGATTGCTTTCTAAGGTTATCTCTTTTGCTAAGTTCGCTATATATTAAGCATTGTGAATTGATACTGCCCTTCATTTGTAGCTATATGTGAGGTTTGATTACTAGGGCTCTATATATGGTGTGCATTCGCTTTGTCCTTAAAACCAGGTGTTACAGTCTTTCAAAGCATTGTAACCGACACATTTTTAAGGGTGTTTGACCATTGGTGGCGGAAGTTGAACCGCCCATTCGGAGGCTATATAAGGCTGGGGGTGGGGGGTTTTGAGTGCACGCCCTGTCGCTTTCAGGCTTGACACTTTCGAACTCAAGGTTCCTAGATTCTCGTTCAGCTCTCTTTCTGCCTTCGGAGGTGGCACTGCTCAGCGGTCCATACTCTCGACTTGTGAGTGTTAGGCCTAGGGAGTGGCTGAAGTTTTACTAGCGTTCCATGATGGCTAGCACCGGGCTCGTGATGTCGAAGAGGACATGGAAGATGTTGAGGTGAGTCTCCAAGATCTGGTTAGAGGTGGTGGTATCAAGGTGGAGCTTCCGAAGACCTAGGAGTTCGGGTCCTTCTCTGGTTACAGAGGCTCAGATCGTGGAGTATGTGGAACTCGGATGGTTTGCCGAGGGCAAGGCCAGGGCTCTGGGTGATGATACTGTTCCAAAGCCGGAGGCTCACGAAGCGGTTGTTTTTAAAGATTTATTTGTTTGCGTCCTTCGGACTCCGCCAGTGGTTTTCTTGAGGCAGGTTCTGGAGTCCTTCTGCGTACAGCTTCATCACTTGAATCCGAATGGCGTTCTAGCGTTGGCCAAGTTTTGCTGGGCATGTGAGTCGTTCGGGTCAGATCCTGATTTGGACTGCTTCTGCGCCAATTATGAGTTGCAGCGACAGCATAAGAAGATCACTGTGGATGGGGTGTCCTGCGAAGCATAGTTTGGCAGTTTTACCTTTATGCCAAGGAGGCCTTCGAGAAAAGAGGAGAAGCAGGAAATCTCTTTGCTCAACGCAATCGTTGGCCCAACGACTGGTCTCGGTATTGGTTTTATGCTAAGACGCCGGCCACGAAGACAAAGGATAAGTATGGCAACGATGCCCATTGATTCCTCCTCGCTTCGAAGATGGGGCCTTTGACTCGGGTGCCTCCGGATGACGACGACGCGCGTCGGGCTTCCGCGAGACGGCCTTTGCTTATGCCGTCCGCTACAGTGGCAGTCGGGATCTTGTCGAGGAGTTCGTGGCGGGGGGATTCTGGGCTCTCGGCAGGTACACTAGGTCTGAGATGACCCTGGAAAAGGTGAGGCTGCCGATCTTTGGCGAAGATGGTGGTATACCTTTTCCTCGTTTTCGTCTAGAACGTGCCGAAGGCGAAACTGACACTACGATTATTACGCATGTTGAAGCTGCGGCTGTCGAGATTTTGGGCGAGATCTCGGAGTGGGAGTATGTTTCGTGCATGGCTGTTGGAGGTGAGATACCCCGATTGAACCGGGTCTTCGAGGAGCTCGGGGTCAAGTTCGGCGAGTGGGAAGTTCCAGAGAAAATTTTGAAATCTGTCCAGGAGAAGGCTGCGAAGGCTCCTGCTCCTAGGAATACCACTAGGAGGGCAGAGTCCAAAAAGAGGAAAGCGGTTGCGAAGGCTGTTGAGGCACCCAAGGCTTCCAAGAAACCCAGAACTCTTGGCGATGGGGCTTCAAAGCCTGCCGCTGCGAAGACTGTTGCCTTGGCGACAAAAGCGGTTGCTCCCGTTCAGAGAAGGGTGCTGCTCCGAAGGCTGCGCCGTTTGGGCGTTGAGCTAGCACAAGTGCGGCAGCTGCGATTGTTTTGATGCCGTTGCCGCAGATGTTTGTCCCTGGGGCTGAAGTGTTCAGCTCTGATGAAGATGAAGAGGGAGAGGACGCTGCTGGATCCGCCGCCTCCAGTGGTAGCAATATTGGTCCCTAGGGGCGGACTCGCTCTGTGAAGGCCTCACAGCTGGAGGAATTTGATGCGGAGGTTGAGGTGGCCATGCCGACTGTGAGGGTCTCTCCGTTGGGGGCAGTCGTTTTCGAAGACGTTGCTGAGGGCACTTCAAGCCAAGGTAGCAAATCAATGAGTTCTAGGGGTGGTTCGGGTGCCTTTCCTGGCAAGGAATTATCTGATTCAATAGCTAGTTCAGGACATGGCTCGAAGGCAGCTTGAGATGGTGCTGGTGGTGCCGCTGCCGAGGCGGCTACTGAAGACAGGCCAGTCACGCCCGGGCGTGACCTTGTTTTTACGAGTGGTGGGGGCATTGGGGGTGTGGCTGGCCCTTCCAACCATCTAGGTGGCAAAGGTTCGTCTGCTTGTGCCATGTTTCTTAGTTACCTGCCTTCGCTTCAGCCTTCGTGGCGTGTCGTCTTACTTTTGTTTGTTTGGCAGCTGAGTCTTCTGAGACTATAGGTTAGTGGGCGGAGGCGATGGATTATCTCTGTAACTTGCTTGGAGGTTTTGTCTTTGTGATTTGGTTATTCTGTTATTTGGCTTACTTATTTGCTTTTTTGTGGTTTGCACAGAACGGGCTGGCTGTCACTTTAAGACTCCGGACTGGCCCAACCTGCTGAGGGCTAACCTTGAGCAGCAGTGTGTGGTGAGTTTTACTGCTTTCCCTTCGTTTCGGTTTGTTTTTGCTGTTTTTTTTTTTCTTACTTTGGCTTTCTATAGAGCTATCACATGGGTGAGGCGTTGGAGAAAATGATCTCGAAGGAGATCGTGGATCGTGATTTGGCGCTTGACGATCTTCGAGGGCAGCAGGTCAAGCTCATCAAAGAGAAGGCTGGTTTGGCCGAAGAGGTTGAGGGTCTTCGGAAGGTCAAGGACAATCTTGATGTCGCGAAAGCCGAGGTGGCGCGGTTAAGGGCGGAAAGCGCTACGGCAGATGCCACTGTGGAGTCTTTGAAGAGTGACTTGACCGCGGCCGAGGCTGCAAAAGGGGTGGCTCAGGAGAAGGCCAATCGAGCCGTGGAGACTGCTGAGGGTCTTCGAAAAGAAATTGACCGGGGAAAGACTCAAAGCGCTGTTTTGGCGGAGGACTAGCTCTATTGGTGGGGACGTATCAGCAAGAGGTACTACATAGTAAGTGCTTTGGACCTGCAGGAACAACAACATAGCCCCTTGACTGATTTCTTCAGTTCCTGTGGCGTTTTCATCATTCACATTGTTAGTTTCCTAACTATACTAACCCTACAGGGATAGCTTCGTAACTAATAAACCAACCCTAATGATCAATTGCTCTAAATAAACTAAAACCCACCCTAAAAGCAGAGTGACAGCTGACCGCTTTTGTGTTATGATGCTGCTTCTCATCATTCACGAAAGCACAGTGATAACGGCTCAGTCGGATTGAATTGGTCGATCAACATGCCAACCTAGAGAATCCAAGGCACATATATTGAATGTATATGAAAAGATAATTTCACATGAAACATTAAAACACCATTTGTTTGGGCTCCAAATCGATCGTTAGCACAAAAATAGACTGCCACTAGATTTGCCTAGCTCTACGAGATCTGCAACTTTAATTTTTGTCATTTCTCCATCCGAAGTCGTTTGAAAATTTTGAATTTCAATATGTGAGCACTTTAAACTAAATTTTAGGATCATAGATTATTACAAATAAAAAATTTCAATTGCAATGTTTAATATCTTTTCGAGATCTATAATTACACTTTTTTGGTTCTTTGTCCGAGATCTATAGTTCTGGTCTCGATGCAGCAGTTAACCCCGGTCCACTTCCATTCCTCTCGCTACCCCTACGTAAATCAATCAAAGGTAGGCGCGACAGGATTGCGTATAAGTGCGTTCCCGGGTGTGTCTGGACGTAGTACCTTTTGTCTCTATCCTCCCATAGCCCAAAGCTAAGCAAGAGGTGCATGCGTCTAGTATTGTAGAGGCATGGGCATGGCCGCAGCTCTCTCTCCTCGTCACATCATGGTTGTGTACGCTCCTAGAATCAATCAGGCTACACCACTTGGACTGGGTCATGGAAGAATCAACATACTAGTCACTAGTCCATCACGCGTGCCCTCGCGCACGTCGGCAGTTAGGGTGTGTTTAGTTGGGGAGGTAAAATTTTTTGGGTGTCATATCGGATGTAGCGGAAGGATGTCGGGAGGGGGTTTTGGATACTAATAAAAAAACAAATTATAGAACCCGAGACGAATCTAATGATACTAATTAATCGGTCATTAGCACAAGTGGGTTACTGTAGCACTTAAGGCACCCGACGTCGCCACTTGCTCGAAACTTTCTCAAAATTTTACCACAGCCTCCGCATGCGATGACAAGACACATCGTCAAGTTTTGTCATTTTCGGACGCCGTTTCGATTTTATAAAATTTAAAAACACTTTTCACGCGCGTGGCTCGGCGTGTTCCGACACCAACACGGTCGAAATTTCACGCGAGGCCCCGCACATGGCCTCAACATGCTCCAAACATCATGAATATCATTTTCTGAATCGCCGGATTCCATTATTTCATGTACCTGCAGCTCAAACTGAATTGCACGGAAAAATCAAAAAGCAGAAAAAATCAATGGAATATAGCAAAATAAATCAAAATGACCCCAAACTTGGAATATATCATGTACTTACTGTAGCAAGGCAACACAAAGCGGGATCGAAAATCGAAAAAAAAATTAATTCTTTTGCCGAGCGCCATCATGGCGGGTTGGCAAGAGCCTTTTGCCGAATCGCCGGGGAGGATGGCAGTCGGCAAAGAATTTATGAGAAAAAAATCAAAAATAACCTTTGCCGACTGCCAGGGAGCAGAGCAGTCGGCAAAGTATTTTTAAAAAAAATTTAAAAAATAATTTTTGAAAAAAAAAATAATAGACCTTTGCCGACTGCGTCACATGTCATGTCAATTGTGATCGGCAAAGGAAAAAAAAAAAAAAAAAAAACGTCGCCTTATCCGCTCGGCCCGCCCTCCCTCCCAAAATCCCTGCCTGCCCTTAAATAACCGCCTTCGCTGCCTGCCGGCCACACCAGGCCGCATTGCCGTCGGCCGGCCGTCGCCCGGCCGGCCATGGCAGATCCCCCCCTCCCCCCCCGCCCTCCTCCCTCTCTCCCCCGTGGCGGATCCCTCCTCCTCCCTCCCGGCCTCCTCCCGGCCGTGGCGCCCTCCCATGTGTGGCCCCTCCCCGGCGCGCCCCCCATGTTGGTCCCTCCCCGTGGTGGCCATCCCAGTGGCGCCCCCCCCCCGCGCTCCCCACATTGGGCCACCCCATGGCGTCCCCCCAGACTGGCCCCCCATGTTGGCCCTCCCGGCCTGGCCGCCCGCCAGAGCCCCTCACCGGTGTTGCCCGCCCGATCCGGCCCGGCCAGGCGCCAGGCCGCCACGTGCAGCTCGGCGTCGGCCCGGTGGTGCTGCCTGCCTCGCCCGACCCGCCCGGCGCCGTGTGCTGCCCGCCCGATCCGGCGTGCCCGCTCCGTCCGCCGTCCGCTGGTCCGTCGTGCGCCGTCTGCCGCCGTCCGTGGCGCGTTCGCCGTCCATGCCCGGCCTGCGTCGCCGTCCTCGCCGCTGCCGTCCTCGCCTCGCCTCGCCGTCCTCGCCTCGCCACGCCGTCCTCGCCTCGCCTTGCCTGTCCGCCTCTCGCCGTCTCAAGGCGCCCTCGCTCCTGCGCCCGGTGGACGCCGTCCGTGACGACGAGGTAGTAGTACTACTAGTAGTAGTAGTTTACTTTGTTAATACCTGCTTATATTCTTCGGCATGGATTGGAAATATATTTGTGGTTGTTGGCCATCATGCCTGACATGTATATGTGTTTGTCGGCCATCGTGCCGTCTTTTCTTGCAGGTTTGGTAACCTTCCCATACAGGGGAGGTGCTGCCGAAATTTTTCGTTCTCACTAATTGTTTTTCTTTTTCAGGAGGGCTCCCATTGGAGGCTAGCCGGAGGAGCACGACTCGACAGACGCGCCGCCCGCTAGCCTTTTTTCACCGGCACCTGCGGTATGACCCCTCTTTCCGCCACATGTAGTCATAGGTCGCGTTACCCAGTTAGGCGTCTCCCGTCCGAAACGGATACGGTTGGAAGTATGCATTCTTCGCATATGTATAACCGTATCCGTTTCGGATTATCCGATTATTTGGACAGTTTGAGGATCTTGTGACGAGGTTAGCTCCCATGTTCCGCTCCCGTCCGAGTCGGAGTTTCGGCAGGACCTCCCCGTTGTTCTCTGGATACACACTCTCCCCGCCGGGACGTGTATCGGGAGAACAGCGGGGAGGTGCTGCCGAAATTCCGTCTCGGACGGGAGCGGAGCATGGAAGCTAACCTCGTCTGCGCATGCTCGGGTGGGATTAGGACCTATCCTTCACCTATTAGATGGTAGGAGCGCGTTGTAGATGCACTTGCTGGTTTTATCACATGTTAACATTGCCGCATGACAGAGCATGGGTGACCGTGAGTGGATGTACTCGGGCTTCGCAAGTAAGAGCCACGAATGGATCAGGGGGACGACTGAGTTCCTGGAGCATGCATTTGGCCCAGCTGCTAAAGGGTCGATTCGGATGCCGTGTCCCTGCAGCGAGTGCAGGAACAAGAAGAAGAAAGTAAAGGCTCAGGTGTTGAGAGATCTGTTCAAGCACGGGTTCGTTCCAAACTATACCCGTTGGCGCCACCATGGTGAATACCATCCTATTAGGGACGAGGTGGTGCGACCCGTCCTCGAGGAGTATGATGGCGATGCCGGGATGGCAGACATGATGGCAGACTTCCACGAAGCACGGTTTGGCGAAGGAATGGATGTGGAGGAAGATCCGGAGGAAACCGCGAAGGCCTTCTACGACATGATGGAGTCGGCACAGAAGCCCCTTCACGAGAAGACAAAGCTTACGCAACTGGATGCCGTCTCACGCCTGATAGGGTTGAAGTCGCAGCTGGGCATTAGTCAAGACGGCTTCGATCTCGTGTTGAGCATTGTTGGGGGACTACTTCCGGCAGATCATGTCCTGTCGACGAACACCTACGCTACACAGAAGCTCCTTCGTGCACTTAAGATGCCGTATGAGGGGATCCATGCTTGTCCGAAGGGGTGCGTCCTGTTCAGGGGAGACCTCGAGGAAGCAAAAACCTGTCCGAAGTGCGATGCCTCTAGGTTCGTGTTGGTAGAAGGCTCTGATGGCAGCATGAAACAGTCTAAGGTCCCCGAGAAGGTCATACGGCACCTTCCTTTCCTACCGAGGCTGCAACGGCTGTATATGACGGAGGAGTCCGCGAAACAGATGACGTGGCACAAGAATGGCAAAAGATACCATCCTGACAAGATGGTACACCATGAGACGGTGATGCATGGAAGCACTTCGATAACATGAATCTGTCAAGGCTATGGAGGCTCGAAATGTACGCAGAAGCGCCGGCAACAGATGGGTTCAACCCGTTTGGAATGATGGCGGCCCGCACACTTGCTGGCCCGTGTTTGTGATCCCCTCAATCTCTTCAAGGCGTCATGTTTGAACCTAAGAACGTGCTCTTGACGCCGATAATACTGGACACCCAGGCGACAATATGGGTGTGTTCATGCAGCCGGTGTGGGATGAATTGGAACTTGCTTGGGAAGAGGGGGTACTCACGTACGACCGGGCTACGAAGAGGAACTTCAGAATGCATGTGTGGTACCAATATTCAATGCATGACTTCCTGGCGTATGGCTTATTCAGCGGGTGGAGTGTTCACGGGAAGTTCCCTTGCCCGACATGCAAGGCAGAGGTTGGGACCAGGGAAGCAGCACGGCCGCTACTACATGGCCCACAGCGCCCTCGACCCGTCCCAGGTTCCTACGCTGACCCAGGTTCGATCCACGCCCACGAGCTCCAGCGACATCCCCGTAGCGCCCCGGCGGCAGTCAGCGTCACAGGTAAGTGCCGTTTCGTTCGTCGTTCACTCGTTTCGCACCTGTACATACAATCAACACTGCGGATGTAATATTGCAGGCCCAGATGGAGGCCAAGATGGAGGAGAGGATCGCCACGTTGCACGCGCAGATGATGGCGCAACAGATGGCTTACCAGCAAAGCCTGCAGCAGCACTACAACACTCAGATGCAGAACATGGCCAGCTTCTTCCAGTCCATGCAGACGCCCGGGGCGTCTACACCGCCTCCTCTTCCAATGTTCGCTCCACCGCCTCCTCCTCCAGAGTTTTTTCCTGTGCCTGCTCCTGTCGCTCCTGGAGGGACCCCGGTGAGTATATTGACTCTTGCTTTAACTTGTGCGTCCATGCTGCAGATACTAATGACATCACTTGGCGTTTAACTTGTGCAGGTACAGTCGGCGGGTTCGAACTTGTCTCCTGGAGGTCCCGGCCATCAGATGATGTCGTATCCACCACATCATCAATATCTGGATCGTAGCAATAGACATTCAAATAGTTAAATTACTTCCAGGAAATACACTTCAAAAATGTCTAAACCCATTGAATTTTTGCACACAGAAATGTCTGAACCCATTGAAATATATTTCAGAAATGTCTAGATGTATAGAGGAATAGACTCTTAATTGCCTTGATAAAAGCAGAGTGAATCTCCTTTAAAAAAAAGGATGTATAGTGGAATCCACCGCTGTAGATCAAACTGATCTCATTTGAGCTGTATGGTAATAAGTTTCACTAACACGGGGATCTACATGTCATTGTCATACATATATCATGGCTACTATAGATAGATATGTACACGTACACATACACACGCATATATACGTACATATATAGAAAATCTTTTCTACTCCAAGATGTAGGTACTCCAATGTGTGTATTTCAAGATTCATGGTGTATATGGCATGGCCCGACCAAGTGTATGTAAACAGAGTTTGTGATTACTAGTCCATTAACCTGTGCTCTCGCAAGGGCTAGAATTTTAGGAGTTATAAGTATTATTTATTGTTTAACACATAACAAATAAAGAATTACTTATATTCAATTATATGTTTTCTGTTTGTTTATTTTTTAATATAATAGATATAATAGAAACTCGTAGTCTACATCCAATTATTATATACGTATTAATATTTTTTGCAAGGAGTTGATGTATACATTTTTTTCATTCATATTCATATTTTTTCTTTGCATGGCGCCTTTGTATAGTTTAAATATGCAATTAGTTTAAACCTTACAATTGACTATGGTGTCTCTTATTCCATCATATAACTTACAAAGTCATCAATCTAAATTTTAATTTTAAATTTATTCTTATTGACTACTATAGATTTTTTTATCCTCAAGTTAAGTTAAAACTCTTATGCTTATTGTATCTTTTGTTAACTCTCTTTTTGCACTTTTTAAAATAAAAATTTTAGGGTGCATGAGTACGTTCTTAAATACTATAATACTATAAACAATCATTCAAAACCTACACCTGTCACTTAACTTAAGTGGTAAAGCTTTAAGTGAGATCTCGGATTGGGTAGCAGTGCTAACCTCAATAGAATTTTAATACCTAAGCATTATAATGATCGACTTTTTACTTCAAAATAATCGTAAAGGCCGGAAAAATATAGTCAGCAGTGGTCACCCACACTTCTCAAGATAACTGAATTTTTCTATCAAGGAATTACATGTGCAGTTATGGCTATACTATCAATATAGATGTGTCAAACGTTTTAGTTAAAATGTATAAATATATCTAAAGTGACAACCTATATAAATTTTTTTGTCATAGTTACTAATATGGTTTTAAACAATTTGTTAGTATCATTAGTGTATGAGTTTTTAAGAAAGTATTTTTATGTTATGAAAGTAACATATATATTTATCGCTCATGCATGCTAGCAAGACATGTATGCTTACTTTAATCAAATCCTAATATATTAGTTAATATTGATGGAAGTGGATAATGTAGAAACATATATATGCTCTATGGTGAAACATAGAGTTGTGGTTATCTAATGTAATAACATATATTAGTATTTACATTTAGATTTGAGAGATATTTTTATTTTTTATAACGCCCTAGGCAGATACAAACATAAAACAGTACTTCATATTTAGGGGCGGAGCTTGGTTAAGACCATGATCGGCCATGGCCACCGTTGCCCATTTAATCTGCATTGTCCAAACAGTGTTTCCTAGACTATTCAATAGTGTTTGATGCTCAATTATATAAACTGGCCCCTAATCCTAGGGGGTCAAGCCCCGCCACTATTTATATTATCTTTCATAATGGCATATTTTTGGTATCTAGAATGCAAACTTAGGAGGTTACTTTGCATTATCTTTTATAAAGACAATGATGGATAATTTATAAAATCATTAAGGGGCATTCTACATTATTTTTCATAATGATAGATGTGAGTAATTTGGATATAAAGTTATCGAGTTATTTTAAAATTGTCTTTCATAATGGTAAAAATGGGTAATTTAGATGCAATGTTACGTGGTTATTTCGAATTATATTTCATTATGACAAAGGTGTGTAATTTAGATGCAAATTTAGGGGGTTATTTTGAATTACCTTTCATAATGATAGACGTGGTAATTTATGTAAAAACTTAGGGGTTATTTTGAATTATCTTGAGTAATGGCAGATGTGGGTAATTTAGATGCAAAATTAGGGGGTTACTTTATATATTTTTTATAATGGCAGAAGTGGATAATTTTTTTTATAAATTGTAATGGATCCAATGGCTATTATCAATGATGATGATTCGAGTCTATCGAATTAAAGGCTAGATGTTTCTTATTATTGTGAGAATTTTTAGGATTTTTCTTTTTTCGTAGCGCATCTGGTGGGAATTAACGTGGTGTCGCTATTGGGGCCTCTAATTAGTAATAGTGAGATAAGATACTAGACCGTCTTGGTCCTATTGGAGGCACTTGCTATACTTGTTTGGCCAGACATTTTGGTCCTATTGGAGGCAGCCACAACAAATAATTAGTCGTTGTAGCTAGCATACAGGAATGACATGGTATTTTGGAGAAAAATATTTTATTCTTGGTGGACATTTGTTTAGCCATCCAGTTGCTGCACAACTGGGTTATCCCTGAGACGCTTTGTTCACAGGATTTGGATGTAGCAAGTGTGGAACATTTTAAAAGGAAGGTGTAACACCCTAAAATTTGCACTCTTTTAAAATAGCTAAATTGATTTATTTATGCAAATATGTGTGCATTAAAATATAGAAAAATAATAAATTTTGTGGAATTAAAATTAAATATAAAGTTAGAAACTTCTTGATGCATACATGCTGCTGCATATCTAATTTTGTGATGATTGATCTTGATTCAAAGTTCAAATGAATTCAAAACCTATTTGAAAATGCTTTTGAAATCTATTTGGAAAAAGAAAATGCAAAATTCATTTTCGACCTCCCTTCTTCATTTCGCCCTTTGGCCTAGCTCCTTCGACGCTGGCCTTTTCCTCCGACCTGACCGGCCATTGACCCAGCCTCGCCTCGCCAAACCAAGCTGCTTGGCCAAATTTCGCCTACCCCTTGCTTGCGCTGCTTGCAGCAAAGACTGGCCATTGCCTTGCCCAAACCGAGCATTAACGGTTTGGCAGCAACCGTCGCCCGCGTCTCCTTCCCGACCATCGACGCGGGCCCGCTTTATATCGGCGCCATCCCCTTCCTCCCGCGTGGCTCGGAACCGCCCGCCCGCGCCTGACGCAGCTGCAACCGCCGCCACGTCGTGCGTCGTGGGAGCGCCCGCTCCTCGGCCTCGATTTAAAGGAGCCGAGCCCCAGCGCAGCGCCCCTGCTCTCCCAACCGTTTCACCTCGCCACGCCACGGAGGTCGCAACCGCCAGACGGAAGAGCTTCGCCGACCGCCGTCCGCCCCTCCGCGCGAAACGCCATCCCCGAGTTGCGTTCATCCCCGATTGAAGTCGCGGTGAGCTTCGCCGTGCTCCCCTCCTTTCCCCTGTGCTTTCAATTTTGTATTTCGTGGCCGTTTGGGCCCTTTTCGCGAGCGTCCACGAGCTTTGGCCGCCGGCCATGGCGTCCGCCGCCTTGGCTCCCTCCTCCGGCCGCCGTAACGGCCATTGGCGAGTTCCCCTTCACCCCAACTAACTCCCGGTGTCCTCGGTTCTTCGAACCGTGGCCCATAGGCCGTGTTCTGTGCGCGCCAGAGACCTCCACGCCGTCGGCCATGGAGTTTGCCGCCGGCGTCACTGTTCTGGCCGGACCCCTTCCTTCTCTCCTCCCTCTGATCTAATCCGAGCCACCCATCCTTGATCCGACGGCTTTGATTGGCCGATACCCCTTCGCGGGTTATTTTTCTAAAGAGCCCCTCGGTTTTCATCTAATTGAATCCGCAGTCCAATGCGTAGTTCCCCGAATACGCATTCTCATTTTGAAAACGTAAAGTTCACTGTTTTAGTCTAAAACACGTTTTCAGTATTTACAGAAATGCCACTAGATTTGTTTTGCTCTTAAAACTTCGTTTTAGCTCCGAATTGATCCGTTCAAATTGCGTTAGCTTCGTAATTTCATAAGCTACGTGTTAGTACCACTGTTAATCAATTTTGCAACTTTTAAATTTCATGGTTAGGTTTAATTAAATAAAGTGCTATAGGAAAACCCGTTTAATTCATAACTTTCGCGTTTTAACTCCGTTTTTCGTGAACTTCGCGTTGACGTGATCATAGCGAGACGTAGATTATTTTCATAAACATTTTATCTTGTTTTCTATACTGTTGGTGTACTGTTCTAATTATATGATTTATTTGCTTTGCATGAATGCCTTTGGAATGTTGTATGTTGCCGTGTTGGTCGCGTTCAGACGGTGAGGAGAACGTTGGAGACCAAGAATACTTCGACGACCAGCAGGACCAGGAGGAGTTTGCTAACCAAGGCAAGTATAGCATGGGATCTACCTTGATGCCTATTCACCTTTATTAATTACTTATTTCCATGTGTCTAATTTTGATACCCGTAAGGACATCCTAGTGATTGATTATCCTGTTCCTTGTCTCCTATGGGTTATATGCATATGAGTAGTTTGCTAGTGCTCAACATAAATATACGTGAGCTACATATTGAACAACAATTCTATGGAAAGAAAAGGTAAAAGTTGCTTTTAAACAACTGGATTATAGGGCGATGGAGCAAATGACTTTCGATCATAATGCTCTCGGCCCTCCATAAGGACTTATCTGTCGGCAAAAAGCTGGGGTGACAAAGGCAACCGTGAGGGTCATATGGCTCGACTTTAGCTCAGTAATAGGACCTTTTCTAGCTTGTTAGAGGTTACCTTTATGGGCTAAAAGGGCTTGCCACGTTGGGTATAGGACTGCCTCTGTTCCTATGTGTATAGCCGCATGATGAATATGTGCCATGGAAAAGGGGGTTCCTACATCGCGCCGCCAAGGAAACCTAGCGGCCCTAACTTGTTAGAGAAACCTATAAAATGGCTTCATAGTGTATCTGCCCGCTCACCTTGGCAAAGTGATATGGGAGTAATTAACCGGGCATACGGGGATCACGACTCATGGTGAATGTGCACCACCTCCGCAGAGGGTAACAAACTGTTATAACAGCCGTGCTCACGGTCACGAAAGCGCCCGGAAAACTCACAGAATAGATGGCTACTTATAATGTTGTTTATACGAGATGATTATGATGATATTATGATGATGTTACATGACTCAATTGGATCGGATATATGATCATGTGGGTTTAAATGGGAGCTTAAGCATAACTTGATAATAACTGATGATAAAATCTTGACTTACTAAAAGTGCTAACTGCAGTAAACCAGTGTCATCCTTTTTTAGCCTCATGAACCCCATGTTGTCTTGTTAAGTACGGGAAGTACTTACGCTTGTTTATTTTCTTTATTTGGATAAAAATTCCGGATGGGTAACAGATGACAACGTGTATGAGGAGTTTCCTGAGGATTATTAGGCTTGTGATCAACCAGTTGACCTTCCCTATGATGATGTTCCACAAGAGAGAGTTATCTTTCATTTTTCGTTGTGATGTATTAGACTAAGTTATGTTATTATCGTGATGTAAGATACACTGTGATGATACTCTTTTGTAATTTGTCAGCTTGTGTGTGTGATTGATCCCTGGGCACACACGAGTTTTGTGCATTCAATTTTATCCTTAAAATTGGGTGTGACGGAAGGCCAAAATTTTTTTCCGCCAAGCATATTGATAGGAATTATAGTCTTACTGAGTCAGTTTATGTTAAATCGATCATGAGGGATATATGGATCTTAAATATTAATAAGTTAATTGTCATCAATAGAACATCCATTACGAAAAATATTTTGTGGAATAATAAATCAACTGACTTGTGCAACCATTGACGATGTATGGATTGCCCATGTATCCGTCTGAGCACTTGCATTGGTATCCACCCCCTCGTGTGGCGTTGAGGTCTTGGCAGTAGCTGTTTGCACTGGCACATGCTGGAGCTGTCAGTTTACCCCTTACCCGTGATGGCCCAATCAAGAACCAACGTGGCACTTCTGTCTCCAACTCGATTGCTGAAGCTGTCTTATCCCTTGCCATTGAGGTCTCGCCGGCTGAAGTTGTACCTGAATCAAGTAAAAAAAAATCTAAAAAGCCTTCATCTAATTCAACGGATGATGAGTACTTGGGACAGTACAGATATCTTTAGAATTCGATCTATATATCAATAAACGTACCAGTCTTTGTAGGCCACAAAGGCATAGTTACATGGGCTGTAGTTCCACGCAGAATTATTGTCTTGGGTATTTTTGTCGGTGTTCCAACCAATCTCTATCGTGCTAAGGTTGCCTGGGATTGACGACTGGCAGCAGCCCAACCCCGTGCAAGGGTCTCCGTCTAGAGCCGAATCTTTCAAGCTCGCGAGGTAGCTGGTGCAGCCGGTGAAGTAGTTGGACCCACTTTCCAGGAACGCCAGTGTGTCACACCCAATGGCCGTGAAGACGTTTTCGGTAGGCGAGACTAGCAACGGCGGGTCGAGTGAATATCCGATTCGCCCTTGGTCTTGTTCGATGGTGTCGGACGAGTTGTAACAGACGTACGCAACAATTGCGTAGACATGCATCTCCCCGGTCTCTACCGAGATGCTCGTAATCTCCACGTTTTCGTTAGTGTATGGCCTTGGAGGGCTAAAACTATGGTTGCAAGCAATGGTGAAGTTACCCTCACCTGGCCAAGCGCAATCGGCGCCGATGCCAAATGGGTAGGGAATCTCTATGCTGCCGCACTTGCTAGGGCAGTGTGGAGCCGGCAGGGGTGATGAGGCAGCCATGCTGGAGACAGAGGCTGTGGACAGCAGCAGCACCAGATGGGAAACTATAACTAGTGCTGGAGAAAGAAAAACCGGAGCACCTGTGTCATGGCTACCAGTTCTTTCAGGCTGGTTTTTGAAGAAGCTCAGTAAGCAGTTATAGCTTTGTGGTCTGTCTGGCTAGTGTTGGTGTATATATAGGCGCCCAGCCTCAGTGCCTGAGACATGCATGTGCTCTATGGCCTGTTCGGTTTGGCGGCAGGTAAAATTGCATGGTTCCCCATGTCGCTCAATTTTGAGGTCCTGAGATCCAATTAATGCCTGGAGCTCTCCCTGCTGGGAGGCCATGACCATGAACCAAACTGTGTGCAGTGTGCGGTGTGCCTCCATCTTGAGATGACCCCAGCCTATTTTCTGAGCATTATGCATTTAAATTGCAATTTGTATGTTCAAGGATTTTTAATAAATCAATGCGCTATCTTCACTTAGATGACAGACTTCTACTCAAAGAAAAGTCGGTATGATCCTTGATTATTTCCACAGTATCCTTATTAACAATAGACCACTTTCAGAGCCTGCTTCATTACTACAGAAATGTCCTATCAGAATCCGTTCATATATGTTACTACTATGATATCCAGTGGTATCACTCCCTGGTTAAAAGGCCTGGCATGAAGTCGTCATTACTCCCCATTATTGCCACGAACTAGATTAAGAGATACCATATTAACACCCTGGAAGTTTGCATAGATCTTGGTCTGAAAGTGCTCCTAGGGAAAGATGGCGTAGGGAGGAAGGTTAGCATACCAGTGTAAGAATCATGTGGCAATGATGATATCTTTTAGTTTTAGATGAAAAGTATGTACTTCAATTGTAAGTCAAGTCTCCATAGGAAAAATTTCTTGTATTGACGACACTCTTGCCCTGTTGTTGTTGTTTTCTTTTCTGAACAATATCTTGCGTGGTGTTATGGTGGAGAAAATTGCTTTCTCGGTTTGTCATAATCTGATAAACTAAAGTAGCCAGTGCCGGTGCCGAATGGGTACGGTATGTCTACGCCTCCGCAGCTCTGCTGGCAGCCCGGCATCACGGACATGCTGTTGTCGGCGGTGGCTGCCGTTGCTGCAAGAACGAGCAGCACAGGAACCATGAGCGGTGACATTGTTTTTGACACCGCTTCGTGATCAGTGGATTTGCTAGTTTCATTGTATCCACCGAGCGAGGTTAATTACCAAGCTATGGGGTTTATATAGATGAACGGGGTTGTGGGTACCACTATGAAATGAACTGCATTGCCAGGACCTATATACGTCATGTTTCGTACATCTTATATATAATTGCTTACGATCGAAATATGCTAAATCAATCATCATGTTTTTTTTCACCCTACTCTATCCACACTTCTCCCCACAGCTTCCATTTGTACTAAGGGCACCCGCAACAGTAAGAGTCAGCTACTATCTCTAAGCCAACCTCTCCAATATTGTTAGCTATTAGCAATGGCTCATAGTATGATTAGGCCTACATGACACTCACATGTTCTTTGAATGTGTGTATGAGCCTAACTCTTGATCAAGAGCTAACTTTTATCTCTCTTCTATTAAATATGAAAAAAAATGCTCAGAGGTAGCTTATGAGTCACCCATTGCGGACACCCTAAAAATCGTACAAGATGGGTCAATTCAGTTCATTTTGATAGCCCTTTTATCTCATTTGAGGAACTTCTTAGGGAAGCGTTTGTCTCCATAGCTGTACCAAACTGGTCCATATATTGTTAGCCTAAAACCAAACAGTCCATGTAAACTAAACTGGACATAACAGTATTATAGGAACCCATTGGTGGCCAAAAACAGGAATTCAATCCTTGTAAAGAAACTATATAGGAGTAAATCGGAATTATTAGCTCGCTGTAAATTTCCAGGATATGCATGCCTGCTTCGTTATCATTTTGGACCTAATATATATATAGTATTGACATTATCGTAAATTAGTATATAAAATTATGGTAAATAGAGGTGGCTATGGAATAACTTATTTTGTAGCTGGCTATTGAATATACTATATATATATATATATATATATATATATATATATATATATATATATATACACACACACACAAACGTATCTGGTTGGCTACCAAACAAGTCAATGATGTCTAGTGCAACTGGACTAGTGCAAACAAAACTGATTGGCTACCAAACAACCAGTCCACATAGTGGGCCACGAAAATACACAAAACTCGGCCGGTGGGGTACAGACCACCCCGCACGGTATTGGGCGCCTGACGAACCTGGGTCGTGCGGCACTCAGGTGCATCTCCATCACACACGGGCGTGGCACTCAGGCGCATCTCCATCTCACACGGCCGTGCGGCACTCAAGGAGCGCACACATGGCCGCGAGGCACTCAGGCTCACCACACACGATCCACAGGTCCGGACCCGACTAGACAAAGAAGAATCTCAGTCTCCGACCAAGAAAACCTCCCAACCCTGCAGAGCAACGAAGGGGATTTTTTTAACCCCAGTCTGAAATTCGTCCCAACCGTGTTTGAACTCAGGACCTGGGAGTGCCGCTGGAAGCCCCTAACCGACTGAGCTAGGGTCCTTTGGCGGCCAGGAAAATACACAAATCTCATTGCTAGACCGTTGATGTCAATTCTTCAGAAGAAACAAATCTTCTGCATTACTTTTTTTATGGAACTTTCTACATTATTTAGTGGCGCGGACAAACCTTCAGATGGATGCGATGAAATTAGTTATTTCCATCGAGCTGGAGTTTCGCAATTTTCGAAATTCGTTCGGTACTGTGCAGTTCTGCCGGAGAAATGAGTCCTGCCAAACTCAAGCTTCATTCATCGATGCCTATGCTACCAGTCCCAGTCTACCACGGGATCTCTCTGCTGCAGCAGCCACGCCTATGGATTGCGAATGGTTTTTTTTTTAGGAATAGGATCGGAGGGTCCAAAGCACGAGATCTTGACCGGTGGAAGTGAATCAAAGGGAGCGTGCGTTCAAAGGGGCTGTTTGGTTCGTACGGACTAGGGGGGGGGGGTTTGTTTGGTTCGTACGGACTAAATTTTAGTCCCTATCACATCAGATGTTTGATACTAATTTGGAGTATTAAATATAGACTAATTACAAAACTAACTGCACAAATTGAGACTAATTTACGAGACAAATCTATTAAGCCTAATTAGTCCATGATTTGACAATGTGTTGCTACAGTAAATATGTGCTAATGATGAATTAATTAGGCTTAATAGATTTATCTTATAAATTAGTCTCTGTCTGTGTAATTAGTTTTATAATTAACTTATGTTTAGTCCTTCTAATTAGTATCTGAACGTTCGATGTGACAGGAACTAAACTTTAGTCTCTGTAACCAAACACCCCAAAAGTCTCCATTCGAGAAGTCCTAGGAAATTATTCTAGGATGGAGACAGGTAGCTTGAGCCCAATCCACTGTGAAGTGTGAACTTAACGAATATTTAGGCCAATCCACTGATAACGTGGGAGTACCTAATCCACTGTGAAGTGTGAACTTAACACAGGACAGGATATGCTCTCTCCACTTTCGGCTCCTTTCGTCTGCTGATTGGTTTTGTCCAAGTCCAAAAGACGGCTGATGAAAACTGTTGTAGTATTATATTCTGAACAGTAGAAAGTGAAAGTGTAAATCTTTATTGATGAACAGTACACATATATATACATGCCCACGATGGGGCAGTTCCAGTGAACGTGGGAGAGCCCCGCTCCCATGTCCCGTCCGTACGACGTCTTTTCAGTAGTCACGGTAACTGCAATTAGTAGTTGCTAATTGCCCACTAATTGATTATTAGGAATATTAGAATATTCTTAACACTCCCCCATAATCAATTATCTTCTGGAGCTCCAATGTTCATCATAATTATTAATATTATTAATCCTTAGAAAACCCTGTGGGAAAAACTTAGGAACACATTGATATATCAGGATACCATGATAATCATATAGCAATGTCTTAATATATCATCTCCTAAAAAACCCCAGTGGGGAAAAACTAGATGATATGACATACATAATGCTGATACTGCCTCGTTAAAAACTTTATATGAGAAACCCTTTCAAGGTAAAACTCATACAAAGAAAAGAGTATAATACGATGTGAAATGGATTAAGTATCGAGAGATACTCCCCCTGATTTCTGCAAGTCTCTAAGTCTAACCATACCAATTCCTTCAATGCATTTATGAAACGTAGAATATGGTAGGGACTTTGTGAATAGATCGGCAAGATTATCACATGATTTAGTTTGCAGAATCTCAATTTCCCCATTCTTTTGCAACTCATGGGGATAAAATAATTTGGGGGTGATATGTTTCGTCAAGTTACTCTTGATGTAACCTGATTCCATTTGCACAACACAAGCAGCATTATCTTCAAAGATAATTGTTGGTGCATCAAGTGCACCAATTCCACATGATTTCAATATGTGGTCTACCATTCTGCGAAGCCATACACACTCTCGTGAGGCTTCATATAATGCAATAATCTCAGAATGGTTGGTGGATGTAGACACTAAAGTTTGCTTGGATGATTTCCAAGAAATTGATGTTCCACCATTTAAAAATACAAAACCAGTTTGGGATTTGCCATTATGGGGATCAGATAAATAGCCAAAGATCTCAGATAACCCAATAAATTTTGATCTTGATTCTTTCTATAGAATAATCCAAGATCTCTTGTGCCATTGAGATATCTAAAAAGAGTTTTAACTCCAACCCAATGACGCTTGGTAGGAGCGGCACTATGTCTTGCTAATAAATTAACTGCAAAAGCAATATCCGGCCGGGTACTATTAGCAAGATACATCAGTGCACCAATGGCACTTAGATAAGGAAGCTCGGGTCCTAAAATCTTTTCACCTTCCTCCCTTGGTCTGAAAGGATCTTTCTCAACTTCCAAAGATCTAACAACCATGGGGGTTTTACATGGGTAAGCTTTATCCATATTGAATTTCTCCAACATTTTCTGGATATAGGTAGCTTGATATACAAAAATCCCAGATGAAAAATGCTCAAGTTGCAAACCTAAGCAAAACTTGGTTTGACCCAAGTCTTTCATTTCAAACTCCGCCTTCAAATGATGACGTGCCTCATTAATGTCATGTTCGTTACCAATGATATTTATATCATCAACGTATACAGACACAATGCAAAAACCCGTTACGGATTTCTTAATGAAGACACACGGGCAATCATCATTATTTGTGTATCCCTTATGTTTAAGGAATTCACTTAACCGATTGTACCACATTCGGCCCGATTGTTTTAAGCCATATAACGACTTCTGCAACTTAACACAAAACATGTTGCGATTTGCCTCAGGATTTGGTATACTAATTCCGTCAGGAACTTTCATGTATATCTTAGAATCCAATGACCCATATAAATATGCGGTCACCACGTCCATCAACTGCATAGACAGACGATTTTGTACTGCCAAAGATATTAAATATCGGAAAGTTATGCCACTCATGACTGGAGAATAAGTTTCGTTGAAATCAACGCCAGGCCTTTGCGTGAAGCCTTGTGCTACTAGCCTTGCTTTATATCTCACCACTTCATTGTTTTCATTCCGTTTCCGGACGAAAACCCATTTATATCCAACAGGATGGACACCAGGAGGTGTTGGCAATACAGCCGAAAACACTTCCCGTTTTGTGAGCGAGGCTATCTCAGTTTCTATTGCATCCTTCCACTTATTCCAGTCCGAGCGCTTCTTGCACTCTACCATGGATTTTGGATCTGGATCACTTTGAAGGGTTTCAGCAATTTGTTCAGAGAAAAAGATGTCGACAGTTGTAGCATTTCGATCATAAGACTCTCCAGTCCCTATATAATTAATAGCAATTTCATCAACCCTTAATAGATCATCATGATTTCCCAAAACAATAGATCTAGGGCCTTCCGATGTCCCAGCCTCAGTATTTATGCGCATGACTGGGCTAGGAATCAAATCAAATCTTTCTAGAAGATATTGATTAGTAACAAGGTGATTCACATCAACAGATAGTTGATCTTCGTTTACCACTTTCTTTTGTTTCTTATCTTGCACCTTGGAATTGCCTCTCCCCCTCTTGCTTCCAAGAGGGATAATTTGAGTGGTTTTATTTGGTACCTCCACTCTTTCTGGCACATTCCTTGCAGGATAGAAAGATTTAACAACACCTTTATAGTAGGTAAACGCATCTGGCAGATTATTTGTAATGTTTTGCAAATCTATAAGTCTCTGAACTTGATGTTCAGTTTCCATAGTATGTGGATCAGAATGGGAAATGCCTTCCGCATTCCAATTAATTTCCCGGCATTCATTTTTAGCAATGAGTTTAATTCTCTTTATCAACGATTCAGCCAAACCATTTTGAGTGTGTACATAAGGTACAGAATGTTGAACCTCAATTCCCGTTGCCATACAATAATCATTAAAGGCATGGGATGAAAATTCAGCAGCATTGTCCATTCGAATTGATTGAATTCGATGTTCAGGATAATGTGCTTTCAACTTTATTAGTTGGGACAATATTTTGGCAAAAGCATGGTTGCGTGTCGATAATAATGACACATGAGACCATCTTGTAGATGCATCTATCAGAACCATGAAATACCTAAAAGGTCCACATATTGGCTGAATTGGACCACAAATATCTCTTTGGATTCTCTCAAGGAATTTTAGTGGTTCAGCTCTGATTTTAAGAGTTGATGGCCTTAAAATCAATTTCCCTGATGCACATGCAGTGCATATAAAATCCGAAGATTGTGGGAACTTTGCTTTATGCAAATTATGACCAAATGAATTGCAGATAATTTTTCTCATCATCCCTATTCCAGGGTGACCTAGTCTATCATGCCATGTCTGGAATGAATTAACATTTTGAAAAATTACCTTATATGCAACATTAGATATAGGTTTTATGTATGTATAGTACAATCCAGATTCGAGGGAGGGAATTTTCTCACAAACTTGTTTGTTAGATCCAGTAAGTCTAGTGAAGAAAATGAATTCTTCTTTGTTATCTACATGTGTTTCAACATGAAGACCATTCTTACGAATATCTTTATAGCTTAACAAGGTACGAGTTGATTCTGGATACAATAATGCATCCTCTATCGTTAATTGCGTACCCATAGGGAGAATAATAGTGGCTCTACCCGAACCAACTATTAGAGCATCACGTCCAGCGATGGTCATAACATTTCCTTCTCTTTTCCTAAGAGTCTGGAAATATTTCATCTCCCTAAGAATAGTGTTTGTGGTTCCACTATCTACAAGACATAATTCCTCCTCAGGATTGACATCAGAAGACATCTATAGTAAAACAAGAATGCAATTAAAATTTCTTATTGAACATATAGAATCACATACATAAACACAATGTATTACAATACCAACATATGAGTATGACATTACAATACATATTTATTCTCACAATACTCCCATCACTAACAAGTATGTACAACTCAAAGAACATAGAGTTTGCACAACTTAAATTATTACAACACTTGACTTGCTTAACATAATAATTAAACAGATGAGATCTTCAGTTGAAGTCTCCATACATGTCATTTGAGTTGAACTCCACGATCATGTCTTCCGTTCCTGGAAGCCTCTCATCCTTGTGAGCATTGTTGTTCTTTGGTTCCTCAAGAACCTTGCTTGAACAACCCACTTCCTTTATAACCTCAGAAGCAAGATTGAAATGAGCTTCATATCTTGTCTCTTTATCTTTGCCTTGCTTTGCTTCCTTTAAGGACTTTTGGTAAAGTGCAACCAAGTGCTTAGGAGTACGACAATCCTTTGCAAAATGATTGAAAGTACCACATCGATGACATTTAGTGTCATTTTTGGACTTAGCCTCGCCATTTTGCTTGTTTTTAGCATTTGGCTTTTGCTTTTTGTTGAACTTGCGCTTACCGGGCTTGTTCTTTGGATCATCAGAAGAAGATCCTTTGAACCTTTTATTATTCTTAACTTTTTTCTGTACATTATGAACTTCAGGAAGAGGCGCTGCACCAGTGGGGTGCTTGTGATGATTCTTCATAAGAAGCTCATCATGTTTCTCAGCCTGAGTTAATGTATGAATAAGTTGAGAATACACAGTGTAATTACTAGCCCGATATTGCTGCTGCAAGACTCGGTCAGCGGGAAGCATGGTAGATAGAGTCTTCTCTATCTTATCAGCATCCGTTGGCTCTTTCTCACAGAATTTCAACTTTGAGCAAATTTTATGAACGGCATGATTATAATCAAGAACGGACTTAAAGTCCGCAAGCAAACGCAAGTGGTTCCACTCATGATTAGCCTCAGGCCAGATGAGTACTTTTTGCTGATCATAACGCTCCTTAAGAGCAAGCCACAAAGTACGGGGATTCTCTTCCAGAAGGTACTCTTGTTTGAGATCCTTATGGATATAATACCTTAAAATCATTAAGGCCCCGAACTTCTTTTGCTCATCAAGCACCTCCCCCTCAATGGGTTCATTTATATGTGCCAAAAGTCCACGGGATGCAAAGTTTATTTTGATATCCGAAGCCCAAGTAGGGTAATTGTGGCCATCTAAGGCAAGTTCATCGAACTCCCTAGCTAAGGCCATAGCCTATAAAAGTAGGACCATTTGATTCATTATACTTACACGTGGTAAATTAAAATTCAAATGGTAAAGCAATGTTGTAATAAATGCAAATTAATTTAAATGACATAACTCATCATGATTAATACAATCCAAGGTAGACAAATAAACATGTAAACCCCAATTATAACTCTCATCAATTGACTATATATGGTTAGATAATCTCAAATGCCAAAGGACATAGAGTAGATCTTAATAGTAGGCAAATACTTTGCTGCCTAAGCACGGTCTCAAGGCTGAATAATTCATTTTTGAATTAGACGCAGCCAATGCTTAAGTCTCTACTACACCATGTATAGTATAAATTAATGATTAAACAATGGTAATCACTACAATAGTGTAAGCCATAAATTTTCTTTAGTCTTAATCTTTTATTTTGAGAACAAAACATTATATAGGTAATCATCTAGTCCAATGGACATCATGTAGACCTTTAGTAATAGGTGAATAAATCACAGCCTGGCACGGTCTCTGGGCAAAATAATCCAAAAGGATTAAATGCAGCCTTTGCCTGGACTCTATTACCTAATGCTTTCATCTCAAAAAATAATAGAGATATGCATAAATTAATTGCCACAAGTCATCAGTAATTATAAACTAATGAGAACAGTGTTAAGATGGAGTTTGTGATTTAAAAATTCGCAATAATAAAATAAGTATGAAAGTGCAAAATAATAACACGAACATACTTGCATTCTATATTAGAATTCGAAATTGCATAGGTACAATGTAAACAAACACATTTGTACATTCACATAAACATCAGATGTCTAATCTCACAAGAGCATAGACACTAATACTAATGAACAGCAGTAATTAACAAAGTCTAAACACAAGGATTAAAGACTAAAACTGCTGAAATTCATAAATTCGGAAATAAAACATATAAATGATAAATGGCTTCTGGCCCACGAGCAATCTTTGGGCTGCCCATGAGGCCACTGCGCAAATGCCTGCCCAAGGAAGGACCAAAGAAGATACCGGTGGCCGAGGCAAGCCAACTGGGCCTGGGCTGCCGAAGTGGCTGTGTGCGCGCCTCCACCGGCCTCCCTCGCTCATATAAAGGTGGGCAGTTAGGGTTCAAACCCTAACTGCCACCATTACCCAGCCACGGTGGTGGTGGCCGCCGCCGCCGCCGCGCCGGAAGCCGTGCCGCCGTCGCGCGCTCAAGAGCCGGTCCGCCGGCGCCGGTAGTCGCTCCGTCGCCGCTCTGGTCCGCAGCGCACGCGCGCACGCTGATCGCGCCCTCCTCCTCTCCCTCCGTCGCGCCCTCTGCAGCCGGTGACGAGCACCGGCGCAGATCGGGGAGGAGCCCGCACGTCAGCCCCAACTCAGTCGATGGCGACCAAGACAGAAGCCAGCGGCTCCCCCTCCCCCTCCGGTAGAAGTTCAAGCAGAAGGAGGGGCGCGCCCCCCCGAGGAGGAGGAAGCGCCACCATCGCCGTTCGCGCGTGGACTAGCGTGCCCGTTCTCCAGCGCCGGGACGCGTCCGTTCGCGCGAGGACTCGCCTACGCGCGTGCGGACGGGCCATGCGGCACGGAGATCCAGGTCCGACGCATGGTCGGGCTCACCGCTGGTGGCGGCGTTCACTGCCGGAGGAGTGGACGGAGGTGGTGGAGGCGGAGCCTGCAGGGCTGGATCTACGATCTCGCCGGCCTCCCTGGAGAAGAGTCGGAGCGGTGCCGCGGACCTGCGCGCAGCGAGGGTCACGCGAACCCGTGGCGTCGTCGGAGACGGAGTCGCGGCTGCAGCGATTCCGTTATTAACGGGTCGCAGTTGGTGCGTAGCCGACCCTGTCGCCGGTGGAGGTGAAGCCGCTAGAGCCGAAGACGATGGGCCCGCACCGGTCGAGGAAGAAGGTCCGGCGACTGGTGGCATGGCGGCGAGCGCCACTGGTACCCAGTCGGAGGATCCCGGCGCCATGTTCGGCCATGGTAGGTGGTATGGAGCCACGGCATGGCCCGAACTCCAGGACGCAGGGACTGTAACCGCTGCTTGGGTCGGCGCCACGGGAGCAGATGCTCCGTGACGACCACGGCGTCGGCGACGAGCAGGGCCCTCCCTGGCTCCCCCACGCTCCTCCCCAAGGAGATTGCGCAGGGCGTTGAGGAGGGAATCACGGATGTCGTCGTCATCGAAGGGGACTCCAATGCGGCGCGCGCGGTAGTACACCATGAAGACGAGGCGCAGAACGAGCGCCGCAGAAGGTACGTAGGGCATTGGTGGCATCGTGTACCTTAAATCGATCCAGCGATCTCCTGTCTTCACGAAGTCCTTCAGGCACTGTTCCCGGCCTTCTCGCTCAGCGGTAGAATGCTGATAACGTATTGTAGTATTATATTCTGAACAGTAGAAAGTGAAAGTGTAAATCTTTATTGATGAACAGTACACATATATATACATGCCCACGATGGGGCAGTTCCAGTGAACGTGGGAGAGCCCCGCTCCCACGTCCCGTCCGTACGACGTCTTTTCAGTAGTCACGGTAACTGCAATTAGTAGTTGCTAATTGCCCACTAATTGATTATTAGGAATATTAGAATATTCTTAACAAAAACGATGTAGTTCTACTTCTTTCCTTAGTCTAATTATCTAAACATTGATCAAATTAAGATATATTATGAACATATATTTTATGACAAAAGTAATGGAACTTATTTGGTATCATAAATATTAATTCTTTTTATTTATAATGAGCTTGGTGAAATTTAAAATAGTTTAATTCAATACTATTGTAGAATTATATTTTTCTTATTTTTCAGGACAGGGAGAGGTTAGGTACCTCTGGGTTATTCTTCTTCTATGCTGATTGTTCGGACTGTAGACAGCAATTTAGCTTAAATTTATTTCATTGTGTTTGATGAATAATTTTATTAAATATTTGTTAGAAGAAAATATCATAACTTGTATGATATGTTGTGTTCCACATTGTCAATGGCTTGCCATTGATTTTATTGAAAGGAACGGACATCATCATTTCGGATGGCCAAAGTAGTCTTAGTCTAAACAACAAGGTTGCTGGAGATGGAATTGAATCGATTGAGCTCCCACGCCAACTGATGCTATAGAAATTAAATAAGCTATATCTAGATGGAAGCTTAAGTTGATTATGAGGCAGGTTCATTACGTTTTCATGCGATGGACCAAGGGAGTCTGTATTTTTTTAATCCAATCGGCACAAGTACCTTGTTCCTCCAAAACAGCAGGTCACCCACCTATACAGACCAAGGACCGAGAAAGGCGACCAAAGGGGTGGTGAACGGAAGCCAATCAAAATTTCTTCCGAAATGGCCAGTGTCCCAAACAACCCTCCAAAACCATCAAAACTCACAAACGTGGTGCCCTCGAGCCAAATGGTGGCTGGATGTTGTTGGTAATGACCAAAGAACACAGTGAAAAACCTAGCGCAACACCGAAAACTTCCCAAAATTCGGAAGATGAGCTCTCAACTTCAATGGAAATGAAGAAAGAGCTCAAACCAAAATCAGCCAAACCAACTGGTGGTTTGATGATTTGGAAAAGTTCCTGGGCACATCAGAAGACCCACCGAAAGACGGAAATCGAAACAGACCAATGGAACTTCGAAACACACAAAAGAGGCACACTGCCCTGGCAAAGTCGGCCTGGCCGAGTGCCATGGTCAGCCTGGCTGGGTTTGCAGCCCTGGAACAGGTCAGAAGCCGGCCTGGCCGGGTCTCATAGCCAGCCTAGCTTGGATTGGTGGCCGGTCTGGTCGCCTTTGCCTGCTCTGAACCCCAAAAATTTCTCCCAAAGGTGCAAACTCAATCAAATCAATTCCAATAGACTTCCAACTTTGAGGGGAGGAAGTAGAGGAGGTCAAGAAGACATTCCCAAAAGATCAAGACCAAAAGATCGAGGAACCTCTGTAGATCGAGAAATCTCTGGACCGATTGGGGTTTTCTTAACATTCCACAAAATCCCGCCAAATCATGCTCGTGAGGAATCTGACTAAACGGGTTGGTAGATATGTTCCTCTAAGGTCCTTGCACGTTTCTAGCCATCCCAATCAGTCTCAAATCTCCAGAAAATCGAAATTACCCAAAATCAAAGAGAAGTGGGTTCGGGAGACGAAAAACCGAAGCGATTCATGAACACAAGTCAAGAACTCAGATCTACCATGAATGATTGCTTTATTTCATCACCAACAAGATCTGGTTCTTACAGAGGAAGGATTAACACAGCAGAGGAATCACTCTCTACACTGCAGACCTCAGCAATAGGAAAACTAGAGTTAAACTAGAGATTGGAATACCTAAGCCTGGAAAATGAAAGCTAGAGAGATGGGCTGGTTAGGAGCAGCCACCGTCTTATTTATAGAGATATTACACAACCCCTAATTTGACTGAACCACTTAACCCCAATGGCAAAATGGTCCCCAAGTGTAGGCCACCCACGGTCAATCCTCTAGCTCCTTAGTCAGCCTCACGTCCATCATTCACTGCTCCCAGTCCATCGGCACGGTACATCTCTACTTGACCTTCTCCATAGCCATCGACCGTCTCTGTGCTCCACACCTGCACACCAACATAGCCAAGAGACATGTTGCCCACACACTCACGCTTAGTCTCCAAACTCATCCAAAGCCAATCATCTCTTGACAATCACTCATCATCAACTCGACATACAAGGGCACATATCAACATTGTGTTCACAATCTCTCTCTTGATGAGTGCATTGTCAACACCAACACACAAAGATGGATCAAAAGCAAAAGAAAAATAGTAAAACTCACTCAAATGACCAAAAGCGAAAGAAAAGCTGAAACAGGGTCATTCGAAATGAGCAAAGCTTGGTCCCCAAAGACATGAGCAATGGCTCAACGCAACCAAGCAAAACACAGCTAGTCCTCAAGAAGAGGCAGAATGGACTCAATACCACAAGCTAAAGCATCGGAGCAAAAACAACAAACTCAGAGCAATCCAAAGCACCTCAAAGCTGTCAAAACCAAAGCTAGTCCCTCCATAAGAGGCAAATGCTCAATACAACTAGCAAAACAGCCTTAAAATGCAACTCCCCCTGAACTTATGCATTTTTCTCCCACTTTTGACTCTGTATGGGACACCTCTACCCCTTGTATGCATCTATGTGTGTTATCTCTCCACCTTGTTGGTACATCCACACATCAAGCACACAACAAAGAGTCAAAAAAACTGTAACTCCCCCTCAATATATGCTATGAATATTTGTGGGATGCAGAATGCAAAAGCTTCAGGAGTAGATCATTCAGAATAAAAAGATGCTTTAAGTGATACTGTAATGTGAGTATAGCAATAAATCAAGGTGCTAGCAAATGCTCAAACTGATCTTATGATACAATTATGAATTGCAAAGCATTTTGAGCACATTTTAGTCTTGAGAAAGTGTTCACCACATAACTAGCACTTAGCATATGCAAAGAAGATCAAACAAGTGCTCTCAAATCTATACAGGGTGAGCTACCTCAAACAAGTGTCAAACAACATGCCACAAATGACCTCAAAACTTGTGTTTTTCATCAAATTTTCATTTCATTCATTTTACACAAGTAAGATACAAAGCATGTGATTACGAGAGTTTGTAAGCACTATCTTGCCTAACTTTTCAAAAGACAATCAAAAGCTCAAAGCATTGGTTTCGGTCATACATTACACTACTCAAGTTCATCTCAAGTGCAATGAGAAGTAGTCTCGATACAGTGATGTGTGACAGTGCAAACCCACTCGATCTTTTCATTTCATTTATCTTGGAGTCAAATTTTAGCCCAATTCGTCGGAGTATATCAAGTGGAAGTGAAAGACTCCAAGATTGAGACATAGCAACCTAGCATAAACATGATAGCAAAGGATCTCACACATCCTACACATGCTAGGAGCCAAACTCAGTGGTGAACTCGTTTTCAGATTTTAGCAGTTATTATTCAAGTTCACATTGAAAACAGACTTAGCGCATCAGAAGTGTGTCATATAAGCAAAGTGAGCCTAAGGTTGCCCAAGCACCATCATGTACCACACAAGGCATCTATCACTAAGAGCATTGTCTCATTCTAAGTGACATACACATGAAGCTCAGAAATGCACTATAGTACATGATGCAATGCAAAGCATCAAAACAAAAGCTATACTACAAAGACAAAACCGAAAACTAGTATACAAGAAACAACGATTTCCTCCTCTGAAAAGAAAAGCACACACCCAACTCCTGCCACAAGCGAACAAAGGTGGCTTGGTCTAGGGGTTTTGTAAGGATGTCTGCGAGCTGTCTGTGGTTGTCTACATGGCAAAGATTGATATCGCCTTTTTTTACAGTGATCTCTCAAGAAGTGGAAGCGAACATCGATATGTAGGTGCGTGCGTAAGCAGGCGCGCCGTCACACATGCAGCAGGTTACGCGTGTGTGTGCTGCAGGGGCCATATGGCAGCCACGCACATCGTGCGAGCGAGGAAAACCGCGGCCGTGCAATTTAAAGTTTAAATGCGACGTGACTTTGGAAAAGGGATGACCGTCGGACGGTGGTGATGTGTAGGGTGCCTAGTTGATGGCGACAGGGTCGGGAGACCATGGCTGCAGCTGTGGTGCTCGTGCTGAGCCTGAGCGCCGCAAGGAAAGATCCGGCTTGGATCTGGTTCACTGGCGTTCCTGGCCGGGTGCATAGAAGGAACGTACGTGTGCATACTCCCGATCACGGAAAGAAGTGGGGAGAAACAAGGGAATGCTCCAAAGGCTCGGCATCGTGTAGGTGCGTGGGTTGCTCGTGCGACGGCAAGCTAGCCACGGCCATGGCTAGGCCGCGAGCTGCGTCGGTTATCCCTTTCCTTACAGGAAGAACCGGCATGAAGGCGTGGCGTGCCGTGTAGTGCTGCCCCTCGCTTGCAAGGAGGATCGATGATGGTGAGCTTCAAAAGTGGACGGCGGGAAGGCCGGCCGGTCACAACTCGATCCCATGCGTGGACGGTGACGAACCAAGAAGGTGCATGGGATCTTGGTCTGGGGGTGTGGAAGGCAGGAGGACCCATGAAGCAGGATGGTTCAATTCGAGGCAGTGTCGACGGCGTTATGTCTGCGCAGTGGTGCGTCGAGGACGACGGTGACGCCGTGGTCTCCGTGCGTCGTGGCTCGCGTACGTAAGCGATGTGGATTGAGGCAGCTGCACGGACATGTCGAGGATTCCGCGTTGTGTCGTCCTCCACTACTCCACGTCCGGCTGGTCCCTTTCCCCGGTGTGCACCTAGAGAATCGACATGCCAACCTAGAGAATCCAAGGCACATATATTGAATGTATATGAAAAGATAATTTCACATGAAACATTAAAACACCATTTGTTTGGGCTCCAAATCGATCGTTAGCACAAAAATAGACTGCCACTAGATTTGCCTAGCTCTACGAGATCTGCAACTTTAATTTTTGACATTTCTCCATCCGAGGTCATTTGAAAATTTTGAATTTCAATATGTGAGCACTTTAAACTAAATTTTGGGATCATAGATTATTCGAAATAAAAAAAATTCAATTGCAATGTTTAATATCTTTTCGAGATCTATAATTACAGTTTTTTTTTTGTTCTCTATCTGTGTTCTATAATTTTGGTCTCGATGCAGCAGTTAACCCCGGTCCACTTCCATTCCTCTCGCTACCCCTATGTAAATCAATCAAAGGTAGGCGCGACAGGATTGCGTATAAGTGCGTTCCCGGGTGTGTCTGGACGTAGTACCTTTTGTCTCTATCCTCCCATAGCCCAAAGCTAAGCAAGAGGTGGATGCGTCTAGTATTGTAGAGGCATGGGCATGGCCGCAGCTCTCTCTCCTCGTCACATCATGGTTGTGTGCGCTCCTAGAATCAATCAGGCTACACCACTTGGACTGGGTCATGGAAGAATCAACATGCTAGTCATGTGTTGCGGGGTAGCGATATCAATATCATACACTCCTCCGCATGGTTGTTGGCTCAGTTCTAGCTGTGGATAATGGTGCCTCACGTCATGCCAGTGGTGACCTGTTGGCGATGCACGAAGGACCAGATGCAACGAGAGCGCAGGAATTTGATGAAACAAGGCCAGCATGCAAGTAATAATATAAACTGAGTGTTGTGATTCATTTTAGGTATCCATGTAAACCCTATATCCATATAGATCACATTTTAGTAAAACTCACTATTACTTCACTGTTGTAGATAATGATACGTTGTATATAGCTCTGGGCCTTAATTGGGTACCTATATTATTATATATTGATCGAGAGGACGAACACAAATTAAAAGCAAACTTTGTTTGTATGGCGCTGGAATATCATTTTTTAATTTTGTCTTTTTAAAGGGATAATCTTGGCGCCCAGGTGAACGCCATTACCTTTGGCGACTATCCATACTTCTGCTTCAAACCTTTAGGTTATTGGGACTGCTGCCTCTATTTACGAACTGTCACCTCAATCTTCAGGTCTCGACCATCAACGATGTCACCTACGGACCCCCAAAATCAAATCTTATCGAACACAGCATGATCGACTTGAAGCAAAGCCACCTACGCACACTACTACAGATTTGGTTTGTACAGGCGTCTGGGATGCCTCTACAGAGGCAGCTGGCCAAGCCGCCTCTCCTTATCTGTCTTTACAAATCAGTGATTTGTAGAGGTGGAATACGATTTGTAGAGGCAACTAGAAATCAGAGCCGCCTCTAAGTCATGTGCTTGCTCTTGTCTTGTTTCTTTTTGGAATAGTTGGATGTTGTAGAAGTTTTCTGTTAAGTGTTGAATCCTTTCTGTTTTGGTCTTTCGGTCTTAGTCTTGTAAGTCTAGTCTTAGATTTTGGTGTTGTTCTTTGTAAGCAGGTATTTCCTGTAGGTGGTGGTTTGTGTTGTGATACTTTAAGCTTTGTTAAAATCCGGGTTTACCTCAGTCAAAAAAAGTATACTGATTACCTAGCTATTCTATGATCCTGGTTATGATGTTTGAAAATCGTGCAAAGGTTACATCTCTTGTGGATTATGTTTTGAGTTTTCTTATGTCAATTGCATGTCCCATCTCCCCCCTTTTGGCATCTAAGGACAACTTGTTCTACATACTGTTACCAACTTTTTTGCCTTTCAGAGGATTATCCATATAGCAAGGAAACAAAACAGTCTTTTGGACAAACATTTGTGTGAGCGAACTTCTACTGCTCCTCAATGCGGCGGTAGATGGCATGGTGCTCATCATGTACGTACGGCTGGTTCCTGAGGGAGTATAGTGCTCTAGTACTAGAGTGCACAGTGTTGACGCTTAATTACTCCAACACATTTGGTAAGGAGCTAGATCGCTCTATGTAGGGCCTAGCCGATTTTTAGTTAGGCCGGCGACTAGGGTTCTTCACACTTGAACCTTGTGCTTCCAGCGATGAGCGCGATACGTAAGACACGTCGCCGTAGGAGCCTCGCCAGAAGCGCGATACGCAAGACACGCCAGGGAAGTCTCTTGATACCTAAAACCCCAAATGCCCGGGTGGGACCCCGTCGGGGCATGCATAATACATAGAACTAGGTGAGCAAAAAAAAAAACACTGAGCACCATTCTAGCTAGTAGAAAGGAATCAGTCTGGGTTTTTGACATTAACCTTGTTATTTATGTCATTAACGATCAGTTCTAGCTATATGTATACATATGTTAGTCGAGACTAATAATGAATACTAGTAGTATCTTGTTTAACTGAGCTTTTTTTTATACCTATGTAGGAAGACAAGGAAAGCAAAATAATGAGTAGTTACGGTAAAGTGAGTGGAGACTGATGAACTAAGAAAGACGTCGACCGACGACTCGAGATCCATCAACGGAGCCACTGAAATTCCACGCCTAGGCTACAATAAAGAGTCACAAAGAGCCAAAAGAACAATAAATCCATAAGATCAAAATAGACTCATACAGAGCTCTAATACAAGGACTAACAGATTTTGTTCATTTACAGAAAACTAGAGAAAGGTTAGGCAACGTGGTAGGCTTTGAATAGACTCAGGCAAAGAGTGAGACAGGCAAGTGTGGTTTTGGGGTTTGGCTGACCGTCCACAACAAGCCACACCTAAGCCACGGCTTGTCTAAGCTGTGGCAAATTATATATAGTGCTCAAAATGTGCGCCAAACATTTCGGCGAGTTGCGGCCACCTGAACATTGAAGGGATGCCGAGCCAGCCATACTTTTTGCCAGAGCTTAGTTACCAAACAATCATGAGGCTAAGCACGCCACAGCTTAGGCGTGGCGACTTGCAGCAAGCTGCGGACAGCAACCAAACATAGCCTAAGGCTTGTGTAACCCTAAGCTTAGTTTTCGGCTTTTCAGTTTCGTCTGGCAGCACGATGTGAGCGCATACATAAGCCTGAAAACCCTGTAACGTCTTCAGACTAAGGCTTTCAGAGCCAATCAATGAAATGAAATCTCAGGTGGGGACTCCCCCCGGTCGACTTATGGCTAGGATAGGAAGGGTCCATTAGGTAAGGACTTTCAAAGACCAACTTATTTTCTGAAGGCCTAGGAAGGGCTGCAAGGCTTTGCTGGCCGGACTCAGCACACGACCATACCGCCGAGGCGAAGCAGGGCAGAGCTCAAGCGCTGTAAGTTCTCGACAAAAGGCCTAAACGGTGCTGCCAGCACGCACGAACCTCACACGTCAAGCGATGCGTGCACGCGACGATGGCCGTGTTCTTGGGTAACAGATCGCGTGGTATATACTACGTCAGATTGCATTGGTAGGGACGCCTCCAGATGGTCTGTAGCATCGGTTTTGACAGCCTTCCCTATTAAACCGTGCCTACAAATCACCGATTTATAAGGGCAGCTGGCCAGCCACCCCTACAAATAGATTTGTAGGGTTGGTTGGATATTGAGCCGTCCCTACAAATCAATTTCCAGAAATCACGAAAAAGGAGCAAAAAAAACAATTTTTTTTAATCCGAGTAAGTTCCCACCGGCAACCACACATCCACTCTATGGTTGCAGCATTTTCATGATTTTTGCACACTTTGCGTCGACCGGGATTCGAACCCACAACTTCTCCCTCGCGCACAAACTCCTCTACCACTGCATCTCACGATCAGTTGGGTCTACAATCCATTTTGGTTCCCCATATATTATATAAAATTGAGCATAAATTGATTGTTTGAGACCCTAAACTAATTCAAATAAAAAAGTTGTCAATTACAAAGTTTTATAGCTTTTTGAAATCTACGACTTTCATTTTGGTAGTTTCTCCATCCGAGGTCACTTATAAAATTTGAATTTCAAATTTAAGAAATTCGAACGTAGTTTTCGATGACAAGATGATTTCAAATGAGAAAGTTATCAACTACAAAGTTTCATAACTTTTCAGATCTACAACTTTCATTTTTACTGTTTGTCCATCCGATGTCGTTTAAAAAATTAAAATTTCAAATTTTTGGAAATTCAAACATAATTTTCCTTGACAAGATGATTTCAAATCAAAAAGTTGTCAACTACAAAGTTTCATAACTTTTCGAGATCTACAACTTTTATTTTGGTTGTTTCTCCATCCGAGGTTGTTTACAAAATTTGAATTTTAGTGCCTAATTTTTAATTCTCGGCGTTTATTTGTAGAGCCAATTCAATATTGAGCCGCCACTACAAATCCATTTGTAAGGGCGGCTTATTTGGCAACCATTTTTAGGGGTGGCTCAATATATAACCGTCCCTACAAAGAAAGGGAGGCGTTGCCACAAATGATTTCTGTAGTAGTGATAACCAAGTCGTATGCGTGGCAGGGTCGGTGGTCATGTGGGTGCGTGCATAAGCAGGCGCGCCGTCACGGAGCAGGATTACGCGAGTGCGCTTCAGGGGCCATGGCAGCCACGCACATCGTGCAACGGTGCCGCGCCGTGTATGGGATCATAGTGTGGAAGGAGAAAGCCAGGAAAGGACCATGCGGGGGAGAGCGTGCTGCCTGTGCGGCGCCGTGCTCTCGTCTCTGGCAGGGAGGAGGGATGAGAGGGAGCAAGGAAAACCGCGCTCGTGCAAAACGCGACGTGACCTTGGGCAAAGGGATGACCATCGGACGGTGGTGATATGTAGGGTGGTGCTGTTCCGGCCAGATTGCGCACACACTGCTATTCCTGGTTGACGATGGCATGCCTGCGTTTGCCATGTTGATGGCATGGTCGGGACATGGCTGTGGCTGTGGTGCTCGTGCTCAGCGCCGTACGTGTAATAAACAAGGAGAGATCCCAACCAGGCGTTCCTGGGGGCATGCATGGAGAAGCACGACGTTGAGACTCCCGAGCATGGAATAAGGGGAGAAACATGGGAATGCTCCAAAGGCTCGGCATCGTGTCCGTGCATGTGACGGCATGCCACGGCCATGGCTAGGCCGCGAGCTGCGTCGGTTATCCCTGCAAGAACTCCCTGGCTCGACGGCACCGGCACAGGCAGCATTGGCAAGAGAAGGATACGTTGAAGCTTGTGGTCTGCCCCGGCCGGCTTATGCTTTAACGTGGTGTGCGTGTGCCAGTCAGTGCGATGGCCATGCCATGGCCGTGAGCTGAGCGACCAGTCACCAGTGGCGTGCAGGGCGTGTCCCTACACGAAGATCCAGCATGAAGGCATGGCGTGTAGTGCTGCCCCTCGCTCGCAAGGAGGATGATGCATTGTGAGCTTCATAACTAGCTAGAACATGGTACACGGCGCGAAGGCTGGCCGGTGACAATCACAGGCAAGCAGAGGACGGTGACGAACCGAAAAGGTTGGACGCGTGCTCACCACCGGGCTTGTGGAAGGATGATTCGGGGCTCGGAATATTGCGTGAAGCAGGATGATTCGGGGAACTGTCGACGTCGTGCGTCGAGGATGACGGCGACGCCGTGGTCAACGTGCTGGCCTCGCGTGAGCGATGTCCTGTAGAGTAAGGGAGAGGATGCCCCGTTGTCATCCTCCACGTTCGCGGCCCTGGTTCCCGGTGCGGCCAGCGTAGGGGCGTCGAGAGGCGGTGTGCCCCGGCGTGGCGTGGCCCGGTGGACGACCACCGCGCAGGCGCGCTCGTCGACCTCCCCGCAGGTCCGAGCGAGGCGGTGAAGAGGCCGCCCAGCGTGAAGCCGGGTTGCAGACGTGCGGCGGCGATCCGGCCGGTGTGGAAGAAGAGCGGCGTCATCCCCGACCACGGAGCACCACGAGGACGGAAACGGACGGGGTCGCAGAGGCCGCAGTGTCGACGGGCCGAATGCACTGGCCTCCATGCGCGCAGGCAGGCAAGTCACGTGGATGCACTAGAGGAAAGGATTATTGCGACTAATAACAACTAAAAAAACAAAAAACTGAGGTTTGGGTTGTTTTGGCAAGAATCAAAGCATGCAAGTTGGGCCTCACGTGTACTAGGATTACGTTTGGTAAGAGAAGACTTTCTTATTACCCTTGAGATTAGTTTTGGAACTACTTTTGGCCTTACGCAAAAGCCAATTGATTTTGATTAGGCCCCAAATTTGGTTGTCCCCAAAAGAAAACCAAGAAACCTAATTAAAACTCCAATTCACATATGCATCTAGTTTTACATGATGTTTGCCAATTTAATTGAAAAGGAATAACGGGAGGGAGCAAGAGATTTAAACTAGAAGGAACGAAAATTACCATAGCTTAATTTGGATTTTAGCATAAGCATTAGAAGTCCAAACAATGCTCGACTAATTTATTTTTAGAAATAAATAACCACTTAAATTTTGAAAAGAGGTTTCCGGTGAATCCTTTCCAAGCAACATTTGTTCCTGTAAAATAAAATTAGCTTATGTTTTGAAAAAAACTCGAGGATTCATTTTAATGTCAAAATATTTCCAAACAACACTAAGCATATGTAGCTCTATGTTTAAATCAAAGTGACCCCATTAAAAAAAGTGTTTTTGCAAAAGCTTTCTAAAATACTTTTGTAGATAAAGGTTTAGACAATGTTTTCGCTGTAGAAAAGACGTAGATTGAATTTGAGTGCAAGCTCATATTCAACCCTAGAATACTTTGTCATATTTTACTTTGCATAAAATATGGGTCAAAACTTTGTTTAAACCTAGCCTTTAAAATAGGGTTCTCCAAAAGGTTTACTTCATGTTTCTTCAAAATAGACAAAAACAACCTGACTCCAAAATAGCTTGAAAACAAGCATTTGTCAAAACTAATTGTTGGTTCAAAACCGAAATCCTCCCAAGGATTTGTTTTTGCCCACTTGTTTTCGAAATACTTTTAGAAAGAAAAACTATGGTTGAGACTATGAAGCAAGGTAAGAAGGGTGGTTGTCATAAGTTTGGCTATGTTTTATATGCATATGCAAGCACACATTCAAGCAAAAGTTCTCCAAAAACTCGGGTTGTTACACGATGTGGTTTCAGGAACCATGAGCGATCCAGGGGATGTCGTGTCATGGTGCGTGCGTCGTTAGTGCGCTGGGCTTGCTTGCTACAACAGTGGAACAAACTGCAAGTACCCAAGGACCAACGCCAACAGTGCTCGGCCCCGCCTGAATCCTGATGTAAACCACTCCTTTTCTTATCTCGAGATTATTTTCTTAATTAGTTTGGTGCATACCATGAAGTATCAGATGCATGTGTGATTTGAAGTTCGTTTAGCTTTCCTGGATTTTTGCGTGATCCAACTGGAATTTGGAGATATTATTCAACTCAATTGGTAACTCTGAAAGCTAAACATAATCTCAAAGCTTAGTTGGTACATGTTAATATAATATAGGATAGGAAGGTCTTCTCTCAGCTGCCCACTAACCGGATTCCATGTTCAAAACTAATAATACTATTAATGGGAGATCTAAGCATGACCTTCCAACCAATGGTCGACAGCGCAACAAGGGTGCATGTCCACCAGTGCACGCATCGGGTCCGATTCCAATATGAAAAGCCCGGCGCCCGGCAGCCTTCCGCATCAGCCTCTTATAGTGCCACACGGATTAGGTCGTCGACAAAATGCCAAAAGATCCACTGCTCACGCAGAATGGACATGCCGCACCAGCCTCGTATAGTGCCACACGGATTAGGGATATGATGATGTCTGATCAGATCAAACCCTTTTATATAACTATGCATGTTAGACTGAAATAATATACTGGCCAAATCCAAGCGTGGGTTCAGAAATAAAGCAAAGCAACCTATTTTTCTTTTTTAAAAAAACAAAAGAATCCTACCATACTTCGTACCTGTGATTGCTTGAAAGTTGAAACATACAGTACTCCTACTCCTTGACGTGCTCTCGGTGCCAAGCAGCTAGCTAGTGTATAGCCTGTTGAGCGGTGCAGAGAAATGACACCACGCTAGCTAGTGTATAGCATGATGCGTGGCCGAGGTGATGTGGCGTGCATGCTAATCCCCTACAATGAATGCATGCTAATCTCTTTGCTTGCATTTTTAAAACTACCGCGAGATTAGGTAGCAAGCAAAACTTATCAGATCGCATCCTACCATGCATGTGGATGCTACCATTGCGTTCACATGATGAGTTCTCGCCCGCTCTAGGTAGTTTTATGACTGATGTTCCCCTTGTGCACAGATTATAGTCGAGGATACTTCTGTAACCCAGAAGCACGAAGTAGAGTGTGTTCCCGACAAGGGTGCTGCGCATCGAGCTGGCAATAGGGCCAGCGGACTCACCTGAGTGTGGTGCAAAGGTTGGTTCGCTCCACACACCCGCCTCTGATGAGTAGATGCAGGTGCACTTCTCGTTGATTGTAGTGGTGCCGACAAGGACCACGACAAAGGGTCGACGATGGCAATCGAGGTGGTCACACGCACGGTGGCGGTGGCGGCACAGAGCACCGCAGCAGTCCAGTTGTACTGGTACCACCTTGGCGGCTTAGAAAGTTTCAGTTGCTCGCCCGTGATAGGGTTCCAGACGGTGATGGGAAAGGAGCTGTGCCGTCCTGGTGGATAAGGTTGGAGGAGGACGCGGCCATGGCACGAGTGACACGGTTTCAATCCGCGGTGGTTGGCGTGGGGAAGGCTGAAGGAGCCACCGGGCGTGGGAACGAACCTGCTGGTGGCGTGGAAGACGTACGCCCTTGTCATTGCGATGATGAGAATAGATGAGGAAGCCGAGCATGGGTGGTGCTCGACGATGGAAGTCGATGAACCGATGCTGGAAGCCGGGGTCGGAGACAAGGTGGCACCAGCGCTTGCAGACGAGGCTGGCCGGACTGTCTGGCGGAGCCGGAGCAGGACCTCTTCTATGAGATCGTCCAATTCAGCACAAATATATAGCTTGTTCTCCACCACAAATGAAAGACAAAATTAAACATCTATATTTCAAATTTCAAATAAATCATCTCTATTTCTTATGAAACACATATTGCACAATAATAAAAACTTTAATGAATAATAAACCAAATGTTGGGATCTCACTCTGCCTTCGGACCCTCGATGAGGGCTCGACAAGGGTGGGTGTCGGGCCCTCATTTTGAGAGTCTAGGTGCATCTGTATTTGCGCCAGGATCAAGCACAAATACGCACAATTGAACAGAAATGGCACACAGATTTAATATAAAATACCGAGCTTTATTGATATAGAAAATAAGGTTTTACAATAGTCAAGGTCCAAATGGCATAGCCATGGGTATTACATAACTAATGGGTTTCTACTACTACAAAGCGGTGATTTATTACAAGAGGTGGTGACTACTACAACGGATACTACAGCGTAGTGGTATTTCATTCCACAGGCATGCTTGAGTGCGGTCGAAGCCCTCTGTCCTAGTAGCTCCTTCTAGCAAATCGGTAGGTCTTCATGTGGCTCCTAGTCCTCGTAGTTCGCCTCCTCGTCGATGTCATAGTCCTCCTCGCGGTCGTTATCTGTGAGTCAACAATGGGTGAGTACAAAAAGTACTCAGCAAGCCCTAACCGTAGGGTATAGTGGTGTGGATGGTGAAGGTTGTTGGCGGGATGTTTTGGCGGAGGTTGGATATGGTAGCAGAGTGTAAATAAATGAGGTTTGGGCCCTGAGAGAGTATCACCCTTCTCACCAGTTCCCGGTTAGTATTAAATATTTATTAAATACATTAGCACCGTTTTGTTACACATAAAAGTGAGTCTAATCATAGGGGACCTCATCCTAGCGGTTGCCCATTCCAATTACGTGAATAGATTTAATACGCTCTACAGAGGTTGTACATTTTTTTCCACAAGATAGATACAATCCCAACCATGATCAGTGGTAGGACTGCCCTAACAAGATCCCGTACCCGGATGGCATGAACTTAGGCTTTCCTATAATTCTACCACGGTCTACTCAGGGGTCGGAAAGACACACAACATTTGGATGATCACATAGCATCCAGCAATAATCAGTGTTAGGATGATCACACAGCATCCTCTTAAATAATTAATGTTTGGATGATCACACAGCATCCGATCAGTGCTCGCACCCGGCACAACAACACTTTCACATGAAAGACTACATAGCAACCATGCCGACCAGACCACAGACGATCACCTAGCAACCATGTCCTCTCCTGATAGTCCGTTGCCACTCCGGCCTCCTAGTAAAAATTATACTTCTACCTAATGGGGTGTGAGATCAAGTCTACCCATATAGACATGTGGCTGTATGAATACCTGACTAGGTAAGATGGCCTATGAACCGGTCCTTATGTGACTGAAACGAGTATCTCACACAGGAACCCTCACTAGGCGATCCTGCCAAGGTAATTCATACCACATGAATTACCCGCACCCGTTCCTGTCAAAACAAGTTTGGATTCACCAAGTCATAATCCTCTTAGGCACATTCGTATTCAAAAGCATCATATAGCCTTATCACAAGAATTTATAGCATATATAGCAATTACTCATACCAAAGCACATCTGCTCATATATCACAATTATATCACGATAATTCATATCATATCACAATAGTTCGTATCATATCACGATAGCGTGAATCATATCACTGCACAATGGCTCTTAACATATATTCTCATAATCACATGAGAGGATGGCATAGTTAATGAATATTAAGCGGCTTAATTTTTTTGGTGATAGTGGTGAGTTTATGGTAAAACATGGTGTGGTGAAAAGGGGAAGTTAGGACCTGCCTTCATTGTACTCGCCCTCTGGTTCGACGTAGTCAGGGTCCTTGTTCTCCTGGTATCCTTCGTCCTCTGTCGGTCGTTCTAATAAATGAGGCTACCGCTAAACACAAAAGTACACACAAAAGCAAAAATAGAACTATATGGTGGCACTAGGTACAACATGTAGGGCTTGATTTTAGAAGAATTTTCGTGGTGGTTTCACCGAAAATGGAATTAGAATGAAGGAGATATGATTTTTAGGGTTTTAAAATAGGGTTTTGGGATTTTTGGAATTTTGGGGATTTTTGGGAAGATGGAAAAGTCATAGTAAAGGTATGGGTAGGTTTTAGGGTGCCTCTAGTTTATTTAGGATTTTTCTGGGAATTTTTCTAAGCTAGGAATGTAGTTTTTCAACACTCCATGTGCACTATTCGGGGGTACCTAGCATTTTCAGTGTGTAGGGCACTGTGCGGGTGCGCCAATGTAGGGCGCTGTGCGTGTGCGACCGGCTCCTTGTGTCTTTGGTTCATGTGCGCCGGGTGCAGGGAGAAGGGAAGAGAAGTGAGGAGGGAGTGAGTGGGTGACAAGTGGGGCCAAGGTGTCGGTGACGCGTGTCACCAACACGTGGGCCATGCCTGGCTTTCCCACTAGGACGGACGGCGATGCCATTCTAGGCTGGGCCCGTGTCACAGAGAGGGAAGGAGGAACGGAGGGACACAGCGATGGATGGGAAGCCTCCGGCGTGGTGGTGAAAACAGGGGAGGGATGCGACTTCACCGGCGACGTCCTTGCCTGGAGTTTAGTGTTTCGCGGCAGCCGATGCTTTGGGGGCGATGCCGCGGTTGCCGGTGGGGTTCTAGGTGACTGTGGGTGCTCAGGGCAGCGGTGGTGACCTGCTGCAGCGAAAGCGGCGGCGCTGTGCAGCGATATGCATGTGTAAGGCCTCCTATGGTCCGTGATTCGTGTGCCCATGTGTGTGTGGTGGTGTGGATGTGCCAGGGGAGCTACCACACTCGGCCGTGCCCTATTGACGATGGCCGGCGGCGATGGTGGTCTGGCGGTGGGTGCTGCATGGTGACGGGGCAACTCGGGGCAAAAGAGAGAGCTAGGGTTGGAGGAGAGGGTGTAGGAGGGGCTCAAGAGCTCACCTGCACTCCTAATTGGCTAGTGACGCTTCTACAGAGATGGGGCTTAAGGCTTGGCTTCCACGGCGTCGGCGGCGACGGACTTGGGGAAAACGGAACGAAGCTCGGAAGGGAAGGGGTAGAGGGGAGGTGTGGTGGAGATGGCGTGTTCCAGCTCAAAGCAAGGCTCGTATTGGTGGTGGTTGCGACAAAGGCTCACCGACGGGGCCTTTTATAGGCCGGTGAGGTCAGTGGCAACGGTGAGATCTTTCTCGCCCGCCGACAGATATTTTCTTCGTGCACATGCTCGAGCTCGAGCGGACGGTTTTGGACACTAAGCTGGTCGCCTCCGCGTCCTTCCGTGCTCCGGTGAAGTCGGTGCTAGGTAAGGTCGCGTCAATGGCGCCGGCGGGGTTCCCGCTCTAGCCTCTCTGATGGCGTTGACGCGCTGCGGAGCACAGGGGAAGAGGAGAAGGGGTGATGGGGTGGGTTGGAACCACAGTTAGTCGGTGCCAGTACGCTAGTCTTCCTCCACGCCGGGACGGGGCCACGGCGGGGCCAGTACGGTGAGTGTGGGCGCTGACTCCGTGTTGGAGGGGAAGGAGCTGACAGCTCGGTCCCGCTCGTCGGTGAGGAGAGGAAAGGGATGGGGTGCTGCCGCTAGACTCATGGGATGGAAGCGGAGTGTCGGCCCACTCGGCGAAGAGTGACGAGAGGGGGAGGGAGAGGCTGCCGCTGTGGGCCAGAGGCGGGGTGTCGGCCCAGGCGGGGGAAGAGGAGGAGGGAAGGAGGAGTGGACCACACCCGTGGGCCAGAAGGAGAGAGTGAGGGAGATTGAGCCCGAGGTGACTTTTCTATTTATGAATTGCATCTTCTTTTCCAAAGCTTTTGAATGCTTCTTTAAATTTTGAAATTCAAAAAGATTCTTAAGGAAAAACGCCACCATAAGTTCAACAAGCAAAACACAACACATCACATGCACTACTTCGTGAATCCTATTGGTGTTATACTAATCCTACATAGTTAATTTAATTGTTTTGTAGGGAAAAATCAAAAGTTCAAATTTTTAGTGATTTTCGAATCATGGCAAAAACTCAGGGTGTTACAGTGGGAGGTAGAGGGTTGCTCACAGGAGAAAAGAATAGATGGCAAAAGTTACTAGATGTAAAAAATGTGGAGTAAAATGGCAATAAATTTCATCATCTCACGCAGTCAAACTGCCCTGGTATTCATAGCACATACATGGGCGGGCAGTGAAATTATACACGCAATTACACACAAGGAGAATATTCTCGATACATTCGGGGGCAATTTAGACTTTTCGCCCTCTTGCTCCTATTACCCTCCTGACCGCATGGGTACCACTCCTCTGGGGACCGTACCATGTAGTCTCCTCGAGACACCCTCATCAGGACGCTGTCCTGGAGCGACGAGGGTGCTGGCGATGGCGCCTGCATACGCTCCACCTTCTACATGGGTCCTTGGACCTGCAAAACAGACTCACACATAGTTAACATTATTGATCCGAAAGTGGTGCCGAGAGTTACACTGGCGAAGGTTCTTCGGGTCCGAGACCTTCCCCACTCGGCCATGTGATAAGAGGTTTCATAGAGTCTGGTTGAGTGATGGTTCGGGTACGTGCCGACAAGATTTTTTCTTTCCAAACCTCTTCTCAATTCTATAGTTTACCCAATCTAAAATGTATAAACACAAATCCAAGGCCTCAAGAGGGAGGTCCCTGATCTTTTCTACTCCAAAACCTTGTCCTTGTCCTGCCTTCTTTCTCATCCCAAAGGAAAGGACAAGTTCCTCATGTGGTGGGGCTCCCACTCCACTTGTTGTAGGCAAACTTTCTTTTTTTCCCCAACAATATATATGCACACCCAGGATGGATCAGATCAATTCAGAAATAATGTAAAATAATGCTGGATAGCAGCTTGTTTGCCATGGTGAATGTCTATTCACTACAAGAGATGTTAGGTTCTATGTCATTTAGTTGATGTCATAATATCTGCAATTTATATCATATATTAACATTTATGACACCCGATTGACGAAAAAGCATGCGTCACCAATCATGCACCTTAAACCATGTTCTATGTCGTTTCGATGTTGGTGTCATAAATGTATGACATTGGTTTTGTTGTCACAAAATTAAATTGTGGCCTACTAAGGCCCACGTCAGGAACAACCTTATAGTGGTCACAGCCCATTGTTGTGGCTGAATTTTGGCATGCCCATTTTCTGTTTTGAAGCTTTTTTTGGCCCATGTCTGAATTTTATTGATTTTGGCCCAACCTAACCTGCTTAGGCTGAGGCCGCATGAGGTCTTTTAGGCTAGCCCTGTTTTTTCACTACTATTTAGGGCACATATGAATTTTTTTTGGACCAGCCCACTTTTTTTCTATGCTGTTTAGGCACACCATCCTTGTCATATAAAATACTTTTTGACACACCATCCATGTTATAAATTTATGACAGCTGCAATTGGTGTTTATGACAGGACAAATATGGCCACAATATGGAATTTGACTACCTTTAAGACGTTTTTTGTGACGTTCATTTAGTTATATCACTAAGTTGAAATGCTTCCAAATCAAACGTCATAAACAAATTGATTTGGTGACCTTTTGATCGGATGCCATGCCATAGGCGTCATAAACCAACACATCTCTTGTAGTGATTGGACGATTCTCCTTACTACCACTCTCATGGTTTCCAATATACAGCCACCTCCTGCGGTAGCTACCAGGTCCAACAACACGGCTACACCAACGATGGAAGGTCCGGAACCAGGCTGCGTCTGCAAGTGCGGCAATATAGACGTTCCCTACTAATTCAGCATCGGCGACGACAAATGATGTTCTTGGCAGGGCCAGTTCAGCCTCACATGCGACGACACCTTTGACCCTCCAAATGTGGTCATCCATTACAATAGACAAACTAGCTAGCATAGTATCTTTGTCATTCTATGTCCATTACTTCTTTGAAAACCAATTCTGGAAGGTATGTCACGATCAGGGACAGAAGGAGGGAGGGGGCCTTTTGTTTAGCGTACTCCTTTAGTTATTTTTCATTTGGTCAAGGATCATTCTCACATTTGCAGCCAGCAAAATAGCCCATCTCATGAATGTTGTCCAACAAAAACATATTATACTGAGATAAACTGATATGACCTGACTCACTTGAATGTGATGGTGGAATTACCAGGTTGTGTTTGCCCATCCCCAATCACCTGATCAAGCTGTAGTGCATCAGTGATGGAGAACCTAGTCATTTGGCTACCATTACTAAAAATGACGTACTCACAGTACAAATTGGCACTGCACCAAACAGGTCCCCCCATAGGTGGCCACACAGAATCTCTGATCACAGGACACCGTGCTCCCGCTCGAGGATGCCTTGGGGTCATAGAACATCAAGTGAAAAACAACATAGATATGCCCACACCGCATTCCAAGATGGACACAGCTGAATTAATTTGCAGTTTGAGACACAAGAAAGAATAAGTGTGAAATGGTTACCCCAAGTCCACTCTTGTGGGGGCGTTTTTCGCAGGAGATGCAGTCAACCGATAAGATGTCACTGCCAGTGTCGACCTTGACGCGGTAGTGCTTCGGCGGTGTCCCGATCTTGATCTCCATGATGTACAGCTTGACGTGGTACAGCTTGTGCATAGCTTCAGGTGGCATAATATTCGCTAAGATGGAGTTTATGAGAGATATGTGTGCTTCTTGCGTTCCATTTTGCGGTGTGCAAGCTTACACTGCGGTGGTAGTAGTGCCATAGGTTCTCCATTGCTTGTTTCAAGATTACTTCAAAGTTCATTGCACCCAAGGTAAAACCCAGACTTTTATTCAAACGATAAGATTACTTCAAAGCTCATTGCACCAAAGCTCATGACAATAAGGAATGCTTATGCGTTCATTTTATGAAAACGACAAGATTATTTCTTATTTACAACATCATAAATGTTCTATCACATAAGCCATTAAAAATTTGAAGGAATATATTTCTATAGTATACATATATTGGTGCCTTAAGTGTTGATCATTTTCTTCACAAATTTAGTCAAACATGAGATAGTTTGACTAAGAATAATTCGTTCTATATGTTTTTGAGACAGAGGGAGTACATATATGGCTCATGTCCTCATTAATTTATTGACGAGCGATGACGCTCCAGCCTTTGACGACATCAGTTACTGACCACGCACTTGAGCAACACACACTAGTGATTAAATTAGTCATAACTGGAATCTTCATCAGTTTTTAATTTCTTGCTGACGATGAAGATAGCTCTTGCACGAAGACACTAATCATGTATCTGCCTAACTGGAAAAAGCGGATCATAGGTGAACTGTTGACCTCTTTTAGCTAGCACGAGTCCAGTCAAGGTCGCTTTATTATATGGATGCATGTTGTTCCATATATATACTTCCATTTGCCACTTGCGTCCAAGCTAAGGTAGGTGCTGATGATGTGGTGGCTGCGATGCATGATGTCACTATATATAATAATACGTATGTGTCCAAGCTATAGGATCGTATCTTGGCCCCTGCAGTGAAAAGCACGTTGAGCTAGCTAGGGTCCATGCATGCAGCCACTTTTTTTTAAATCTTTTTAGCTAGCACGAGTCGAATCAAGGTCGCTTTATTATATGGATGCATTTTGTTCCATATATATACATCCATTTGCCACTTGCGTCCAAGCTAAGGTAGGTGCTGATGATGTGGTGGCTGCGATGCATGATGTCACTATATATAATAATACGTATGTGTCCAAGCTATAGGATCGTATCTTCGCCACAGCAATGAAAAGCACGTTGAGCTAGCTAGGGTCCATGCATGCAGCCACTTTTTAAAAAAATATATAATTCGTGCTCCATTCTAGAAAAGGGAATATACTTTGTAATTATTAGGTTGATGATGCATGCTCGCTCCACGTACTTGTACGTAATTAAGTTCGCTAGCTGTCTAGTAGCACCAAGACGAACACTATACTACTTACTGTAGATTCACGGAGCTTGACTGCCACGGAAGAAGACCTTATGTCCTCGCCAATATATCGTCGATAGCCATCCAAAGGGAATAACTAATAAGCGACCCCGCCCGTAGCTCCCGCCCGTAGCATGGAGCTGACATAGAATAATTATGATTGGATTGTATTAAACAAAACCATGGATTTGTAGCTACCCACAGCTTATTTACAAATACAAAATCCTTTCACTGCAATATATTGCCATTTCCTCACAAACCCGTGAATATGTCACTACTACATACACCATTTTCAGAGGCAAATCGCTTTTTAGGTAGAGGCAGTTCTATCAAGATCTGCCTCTAAAAATGCTTTCTGAGCTGGCTCACCCACTACTACAAAAACGATTTTAGGCGACAGTTGTTTTGATTAATGGAGGTGGACAAAAAATATGACTGTCACCAAAAATAATCAACGACTTTCAGAAGCGGATGTCTAATTCATGGAAATAGGCAAAAAAAATAACGCCTTGTCAAATCGATTATTGGAGGCAGGCTCCTTAAGAGGTCCACCTCAAAAAATAAGAGCAACCTTCTAAGGCGGACCTTTTAAGAGGCCTGCCTTTCAAATACAGGTCGAGCCCAGCCTAGCTCATAATCGATAAATAGTGTGTATACGAAGCACTTAGGGTTTTCTTCATTCCTCATGTCTCTCTCCCCAAACACAAAGCCCCCTCAACTCTCTTCTCTATGTCTGAACTCACACCAGGGTTCTCCCCCTTCGTCAGTGGTGCTCGCATTATGTGATCTGCGGCCATTGTGGTTTTCCACTGTAACACCTAGTTTTAAGAACAAAACTAGGTACCAACCATATTTGTGCCCAGGAATTCAATTCACACATATAGCTACAAATAAAGGGGTAATACAAAAGACAATGCATTTATTACATAGCACATAAGTATTCATTACAAAAGACATGGTCTTACATCACACAATGTACCAGCTCTACTCTTCTGGCGAAGCCTCCAACACCCCAGAAATCATCAACTGGTTGATCATAAGCCTAAACCTCTTGGAAAACTCTACAGAAGAACCTCCATCTGGTACCGATCCGGCATTTTGCCAAAGTATTAAAATAAAACAAGCGTAAGCTACTACCGCTTAACAAGCATAACAAGAGGGGATGTAGGCTCAAAGGCTTGACACGGTTGAACTGCGGTAAGCACTTTTGGTTGGTCACATTCATTATTATTCATAAGTTGCTAAGTTATGCTTAGGCTCCCGAATGTGAATAATAATTAAAGATATCAGCAATATTACCAAACCATCCAAGTAACCACTATTCAGTAAGGATCCAGGCCGCTCATGACCGAGAGTACGGCTGACATATCAGTTTAAAACACTCTGCAGAGGTTGTACATCTTTACCCATGAGTCGTGATTCCCATATGCCAGGGGTCGTGAATCCCATATGACCTCTTCCAAGGAAGTGTGACAGGGTACACTACGAAGCTTTCCCCAGTCATTCTAATAAATAGCAACTGCTAAGGTTTCAGTCGACCGCCTGTCATGGAGCCCACCCTCCGAAGTTGCACACGTACTCGCAGCATTATACACACAATGGCAGGATAAGACCCATAACCATCACAGAAGGGAGAGAGAGGGTCGCCGGAACCGAGCTCCCGGCGGCAGTGGCCATTGCCGGTGACGACAAGCTCGTCGGCGAGCGCGAAAAAGGACCTACGGGCCTCAATTTGACTCGATGAAGGCACCAGAACGTCGAGCCGACTACGACGAACTCATCTAGGGTGCTCGCGTCGGCTTGGGACGGCTCAGTGAAAGGGCAAAGCTAGACAGGGCGGACAACAATGTTCTGTTGAGCTCGTTCAGGCGATACATCGTGAGAAAGGGCACGGAAACGGCGCCTACGGCTTCCTTACCTCAAAGCGGAGCTCGGCGGTGGGTTCTCGACGTCGGGGAGGCAGCGGCCGGCGTCAAAGTCAGTGGCGGTGATCTCAAGTTCGTCGGCAAGATCCGACGCGAGCGGGATGGCATGGCCAGGGCTTAGTGCGGTGCGTAGATGGGAAAAACGGGTCGCGGTAGGGGCTTCGGGGTTTCTTATAGGGGGCGAACAGCGTGCTCTGCGGCAAGAAATCCCAGGAAACATGGGATGCGGCGGTGGCTTCCATCGGGCAGAGCCCGGCTCGGTGGTAAGAAAGGGGAAAGGAGGCTGATAGCCGGGCCCCGAGCGTTAGAGAGCTGGGGAGGCGGGGTCCATACAGCAGAGAAATGGAGAGGGTGGGCACGGGCTGTTTCCATCTGGGCCGAGGCCTGGTTGGGCCTACAGGGCGATTTGAGTGAAGCGGCCTGGGCTACGCTGGAGCGGGAATGAGGGAGGGCTGAGGGAGGTGGCCAGGCAGCTGAGGTGGGCTGGGCGCTGGGCTGCGGGCCAAAACAGGCCAAAAGGAAGAAGCAAATCCTTTTCCTTTTTATTTCCCGGAGAAATTCAAATGAGTTTTCAAATAGATTTTGAATCCGTTTTGAATTTCAGTCAAAACCTGCAACACCCTAAAATTTGCCTCTTTTGAAAATAGGATTAAGATGATTTATTTGTGAATTTTGTGCACATGAAATATAGGAAAATAAAAATTTTCATTAAATTAAAATTCATCATAAGCTAGCAACATGTTTGAGCATACATGCCCTTGCATTTGATTTATTTGGTTGAGTAGTTTTGATTGAAAATTTAAAATAGTTTAAATTACTTTTGCAAATGAAATTAAAAATGGCTTTGAAGTAAAAGAAACGAAAGAAAAGAGAATTAGAAAATAAAAGAATGTAAAAAGTTGTAAAATATATTTTTGAAAACTTATCAAAATTTCTCATTTATGTTTGAATTGAAAAGTGTATTTGAAATCCTATTCAAATTTGATTTGGCTTACACTTCAATTGGTTTTGAAAATAAAATAGAAAAGGAAAATTCTCTCTTTCTCTTATTAGGCCTGAAGGCCTGCTTCTCTTTTTCTTCCCGCAGCCCAGACGCACGCAGGCCTACTCCCTTCTCCCTTTTGTCCGCTGACGCTTCGGCCCATGCCAGTGCGCAGGCCCAGTCTTCCCCTCCCCGCGCGCCGTTTCCTCTTGGGCCGATGGCCGTGCACCAGCCCAGCGTCTCCCGCCGCTCCCTTCTCTTCTCTCTGTCTGACAAGTTGGTCCTGCTCCTGCACTCGCCGATAGGTGGGCCATCCCTGTCAGCTTGGGCCCTGTCCTTCCGCACTCCGTCGTCGGTGAGTCCGCGCTCATGCCGTTTCCCGTTAAACGTCTTGCGCGGCACGTCGCCTTGCCTCATATAAGCTAAGCACCCGCGCCGCTTTCCCCGAACCCGAGAGCGCTAGCCGCCATCCATACCGAGTCGCAGCGCCATCGCCTGGATCTCACCGTGTGAAGCTCGGCGCCGCAGGGACACCTCCACTTGCTCCGCGCCACCGAAATCCCCCTTGGTGAGTTCGCCTCGCCGCTCTCCCTCCCCGTGTTTTCCCTTTGAAAACAGTGGCCTCAAAGGCCGTTTTCTGGTTTTGACGATGAGCTCCGTCGCCGGCCATGGTTTCCACCACGCCGGCCTTACTGGTCCTGCCAGCCGCGCCCCTCCTTCCCTCCTCTAATCGCCGCCGTCCACTCTTGATCCAATGGTCCAGATCAACCGGTACCCTTCGCCATGGGCTTTTATGGAAACCCCGTCCATCTTTTTAAGTATAAACCTACCGTCCCTGGTTTCTTTCAAAAGAGCCCCTCCAGTTTTCTGTTTTGAAACCCGCGGTCCAAAGTGTATTTTCAGTATGCGTTTTCTTCTTTTGAAAGCGTAGTTTTTCTTCAGTTTAGATCCAAAATATGTTTTCATCTATTTACAGTTTTGCCACTAATCTTGTTTTAGCCATAAAATCTCCGGTTTAACTCCGATTTGATCCGTTCAACTTGAGTTAGGTTCGTAATTTTAAGGCAAGTATAGCATGGGATTTTCCTTGTTGTCCTATACACCTTTAATCATTTAATTCATACTGCATGTGTCTACCTTGACTGCCACTAAGGATTTTCTAGTGCTTTGTTACCTTGCGCCTTGTTACCTATGGGGTATTGAATTAGGTGGTATGATGCTAGTGCTCAACTAAAACCATGATCTTATAACTTGACTACTGGTATATGCAATAAACACTAAAAGATGCTTTTTAGCAACATGGAACCAGGGGGCTAGAGCATTGGGTTGTTTCTATGGTGCTCTAGATTCCTCTCCCTAAGGACTTATCTGTAAGTGATCATCCGGGACTTACAGTACAACTGTGAGGGCTATATGGCTCTGTCTTTAACTCAGTATGAGGACCTTTTCTAGCTTGTTACAGGTTACCATTATTGGCGTAAGAATGGCTTGAAGAATTGGATATAGGACAGGCTCTACTCTTATGTGTATAGCCATGAGGGAATTGTGCCATTTAACAGGGGGTTTCCTATATCTGTTTGCTGAGTGAATCTAATGGCCCTAACTTGTTCAACGAACCTTTGAAAGGCTTCATAGTGAACCCTGATGACCTTCCTTGGTAGTGGGTTAAGAGGCTCACGACCTCGGGCAAAAGGGTAAATCACGACTCACAGTGAAATTGTACAACCTCTGCAGAGTGTAAAACTGGTATATCAGCCGTGCTCACGGTTACGAGCGGCCTTGGAACCCTTATGGAATAGAGGATGGACACAGATGATACTGATGATGAAGATGCTCACTAATGATTACCGTTTATGCTATTCATTAGGCTTGTGATCAACCAGTCAGTTGTCCCTGTACAATTGGAGTCTTCACCTGAAGATCGGAGTTGTCTTTCCGCTATTTGCTATCTAAGATTATATCCTTTATATTAAGTATGTTATATATTAAGCATTGTCTATTGATATTACCTTTATTTGTAGCTATATATGAGATTTGACTTCCTGGGCTCACATATGGTGTCTATCCAGTTTTGTCCTTAAAACCGGGTGCTACAAAGTGGTATCAAAGCAATACTGACTGTAGGACGCAACCATAGTTAGAACTGGACGTTCTAGTATGCTTTCATCTATGCTTACTTCTTGTTTTTCTCTAACCTTGTTATTTTCTAAAAGTTATGCTCACTTCGGCCTTTGTTCTGTTATGAAAACCTTGTCTCTATTCGAAATTCTCTCTCTTCGTCTAAATAGATGGGTCCTCTCCTGGAGTTCAGTGTTTCACAGTGGCCGATGATGTGGGGGTGATGACACGGCTGTCGGTGGGGTTCTGGGTGATTGTGGGTGCTCAGGGCAGCGGCGGCGACCTGCCAGAGCAAATGCGGTGACGCTGTGCTGTGATATGCATGTGTAAGGCCTCCTATGGTCTGTGATTCGTGTGCCCGTGTGTGTGTGTGGTGGTGGTGTGGACGTGCCAGGGGAGCTACCATGCTTGGCCGCGCCCTATTGACAACGGCCAGCGGCGGGTGCCGCACGATGACCGGGTGACTCGGGGCGAAAGAGAGAGCTAGGGTTCGAGGAGAGGGTGTTGGAGGGTCTCAAGAGCTCACCTGCACTCCTAATTCGCTAGTGACGCTTCTATAGAGATGGGGCTCAAGGCTCGGCTTCCACGGCGACTGCGGCGGTGGACTTGGGGAAAACAGAACAAAGCACAGAAGGGAAGGGAAAGAGGGGAGGTGCGGCGGAGATGGCCTGTTCTAGCTCAAAGCAAGGCTTGTAGTGGTGGTGGTTGCGGCGTAGGCTCACCAGCGGGGCCTTTTATAGGCTGGTGTTGTCCGTGGCGATGGGGAGATCTTTTTCGCCCGCTGACGGATATTTTATTCGCGCACGTGCTCTAGCTCGAGGGGATGGTTTTGGACGCTGAGCTGGATGCCTCCGCGTCCTTCCGTGCGCCGGTGAAGTCAGTGCTAGGTAAGGTCGCGTCAATGGAGCTGGCGGGGTTCCCGCTCTGGCCACTCTGATGGCGTTGACGCACTGTGGAGCACAAGGGAAGAGGAGAAGGGGTGATGGGACGGGTCGGCGCCACAATCAGTCGGTGCCTGTGCGCTAGTCTTCCTCCACACCGAGATGAGGCTGCGGCGGGGCCGGTACGGCGAGCGTGGGCTCTAACTCCGTGTTGGAGGGGAAGGAGCTGACAGCTCGGTCCTGCTCTTCGGTGAGGAGAGGAAAGGGAAGAGGTGCGGCCGCTGGACTCATGGGACGGAAGCGGAGTGTCTGCCCACTCGGCGAAGAGTGATGAGAGGGGGACAGAGAGGTTGCCGTTGTGGGCCGGAGGCGGGGTGTCGGTCCAGGCAGGGGAAGAGGAGGAGGGAAGGAGGAGTGGGCCGCGCCCGCAGGCCAGAAGGAGAGAGTGAGGGAGATTGAGCCCGATGTGACTTTTCTATTTATGCATTGCATCTTCTTTTCCAAAGCTTTTGAATGCTTCTTTAAATTTTGAAATTCAAAAGGATTCTTAAGGAAAAGTGCCACCATAAGTTCAACAAGCAAAATACAACACATCACATGCACTACTTCATGAATCCTATTCGTGTTATACTGATCCTACACAGTTAATTTAATTGTTTTGTAGGAAAAAATCAAAAGTTCAAATTTTTAGTGATTTTCGAATCATGGCAAAAATTCAGGGTGTTATAGTGGGAGTTAGAGGGTTGCTCACAGGAGAAAAGAATAGATGGCACGAGTTACTAGATGTCAAAAATGTGGAGTAAAATGGCAATAAATTTCACCATCTCAGCAGTCAAACCGCCCTGGTATTCATAGCACATACAAGGGCGGGCAGTGAAATTATACGCGCAATTACACAGATGGAGAATATTCTTGGTACATTCGGGGGCAACTTAGAATTTTTGCCCTCTTGTGAAATGATTACTCCAAGTCCACTCTTGCGGGGGCTTTTTTTGCAGGAGATGCAGTCAACCGATAAGATGTCACTGCCAGTGTCGACCTTGACGCGATAGCGCTTCGTCGGTGTCCCGATCTTGATCTCCATGAAGTACAGCTTGACGTGGTACAGCTTGTGCATTGCTTCATGTGGCATAATATTCGCTAAGATAGAGTTTATGAAATATGTGTGCTTCTCGCGTTCCATTTTGCGGTGTGCAAGCTTACAATGCGGTGGTAGTAGTGCCATAGGTTCTCCATCACTTGTTTCAAGATTACTTCAAAGTTCATTGCACCCAAGGTAAAACCCAGACTTTTATTCAAATGATAAGATTACTTCAAAGCTCATTGCACCAAAGCTCATGACAATAAGGAATGCTTATGCGTTCATTTTATGAAAACGACAAGATTATTTCTATTTACAACATCATAAATGTTCTATCACAAAAGCCATTAAAATTTTGAAGGAATATATTTCTATAGTACACATATATTGGTGCCTTAAGTGTTGATCATTTTCTTCAGCATTGATGTTTTCGAGACAGAGGGAGTACATATATGGCTCATGTCCTCATTAATTTATTGACGAGCGATGACGCTCCAGCCTTTGACGACATCAGTTACTGACCACGCACTTGAGCAACACACACTAGTGATTAAATTAGTCATAACTGGAATCTTCATCAGTTTTTAATTTCTTGCTGACGATGAAGATAGCTCTTGCACGAAGACACTAATCATGTATCTGCCTAACTGGAAAAAGCGGATCATAGGTGAACTGTTGACCTCTTTTAGCTAGCACGAGTCCAGTCAAGGTCGCTTTATTATATGGATGCATGTTGTTCCATATATATACTTCCATTTGCCACTTGCGTCCAAGCTAAGGTAGGTGCTGATGATGTGGTGGCTGCGATGCATGATGTCACTATATATAATAATACGTATGTGTCCAAGCTATAGGATCGTATCTTGGCCCCTGCAGTGAAAAGCACGTTGAGCTAGCTAGGGTCAGCCACTTTTTTTTTAATCTTTTTAGCTAGCACGAGTCGAATCAAGGTCGCTTTATTATATGGATGCATTTTGTTCCATATATATACTTCCATTTGCCACTTGCGTCCAAGCTAAGGTAGGTGCTGATGATGTGGTGGCTGCGATGCCTGATGTCACTATATATAATAATACGTATGTGTCCAAGCTATAGGATCGTATCTTCGCCCCTGCAATGAAAAGCATGTTGAGCTAGCTAGGGTCCATGCATGCAGCCACTTTTTAAAAAAATATATAATTCGTACTCCATTCTAGAAAAGGGAATATACTTAGTAATTATTAGGTTGATGATGCATGCTCGCTCCACGTACTTGTACGTAATTAAGTTCGCTAGCTGTCTAGTAGCACCAAGACGAACACTATACTACTTACTGTAGATTCACGGAGCTTGACTGCCACGGAAGAAGACCTTATGTCCTCGCCAATATATTGTCGATAGCCATCCAAAGGGAATAACTAATAAGCGACTGCGCCCGTAGCATGGAGCTGACATAGAATAATCATGATTGAATTGTATTAAACAAAACCGTGGATTTGTAGCTACCCACAACTTATTTACAAATACAAAATCCTTTCACTGCAATATATTGCCATTTCCTCACAAACCCGTGAATATGTCACTACTACATACACCATTTTCAGAGGCAAATCGCTTTTTAGGTAGAGGCAGTTCTATCAAGATCTGCCTCTAAAAATGCTTTCTGAGCTGGCTCGCCCACTACTACAAAAACGATTTTAGGCGATAGTTGTTTTGATTAACGGAGGTGGACAGAAAATATGACTGTCACAAAAAATAGTTTATGGTTTTCAGAAGTAGATGTCTAATCCACGGAAATAGCCAAAAAATTAACGCCTTGTCAAATCGATTATTGGAGGCAGGCTCCTTAAGAGGTCCGCCTCAAAAAAATAAGAGCAACCTTCAGAGGCGGACCTTTTAAAAGGCCCGCCTTTCAAATACACGTCAAGCCCAGCCTAGCTCATAATCGATAAATAGTATGTATACGAAGCACTTAGGGTTTTCTTCATTCCTCATGTCTCTCTCCCCAAACACAAAGCCGCCTCAAGTCTCTTCTCTATGTCTGAACTCACACCAGGGTTCTCCCCCTCCGTCAGTGGTGCTCACATTATGTGATCTGCGGGTATTGTGGTTTTCCATTGTAACACCTAGTTTTAAGAACAAAACCAGGTACCAACCATATGTATGCCCCACAAATTCAATTCACACATATAACTACAAATAAAGGGGTAATACCAAAGACAATGCCTTTATTACATAGCGCATAAGTATTCTTTACGAAAGACATGGTCTTACATCACACAATGTACTAGCTCTACTCTTCTGGCGAAGCCTCCAACACCACAGGAATCGTCAACTGGTTGATCACAAGCCTAAACCTCTTGGAAAACTCCACAAAAGAACCTCCATCTGGTACCCATCCAGGATTTTGCCAAAGTATTGAAATAAAACAAGCGTAACCTACTACCACTTAACAAGCATAACATGAGGGGATGTAGGCTCAAAGGGTTGACACGGTTGAACTACGGTAAGCACTTTTAGTTGGTCACATTCAATATTATTCATAAGTTGCTAAGTTATGCTTAGGCTCCTGAATGTGAATAATAATTAAAGATATCAGCAATATTACCAAACCATCCAAGTAACCACTATTTAGTAAGGATCCAAGCCGCTCATAACCGAGAACACGGCTGACATATCAGTTTAAAACACTCTGCAGAGGTTGTACATCTTTACCCATGAGTCGTGATTCCCATATGCCAGGGGTCATGAATCCCTTTTTACCTCTTCCAAGGAAGTGCGACAAGGTACACTACAAAGCTTTCCCCAGTCATTCTAATAAATAGCAACCAGTAAGGTTTCAGTCGACCGCCGTTGCCTCCAGCTCCAACGCTGGCCTACACACGCCGACTGGGTCCAAGGCCGGGTCTTGCACCCGCAGCCCAAGCTAGGACGTCGTGGCTCCACCGGGCACTCCCATCTCGCCCAACCTCTCACCGGACATGACTTCGTTCTTCCCGGGTTTCTCTATGACAGGGTGCACGAAAAGCCGCATGTGGGCAGAGGACAACGGCGACAAGTCTGACGACGATCACCCCGCAACCTACCTGGAAGCCGCTCGTCGCCCGACGATACCAGTTACTGCGCCATGAGCGCGCACACAGACTCATTCTTTCGTGCCTCTGGGACGTGGTGGTGCCAAAGCCAAATGCCAGCGACCTGACAGAAGGCGGAGGAAGCGAAGTAGGCCGCGTCCTTAGCTGGTGTGCGGCCGGTCGATGGCTGCGTCCCTGGCTTCGGCCAGTGTCGACGTGTCTATTCCCCAATGTCGGTAGGTCGTGGGAGATCCTCCCCCGGTTGGAATCCTCGACTAAGAAGCAGCTTTTGTTGGCCTAGAAGATCCCCGAAGAGCTTCATAGCAGATCTTTCAACTGCCTTTCCTACTTCGGACCGAGTAGCGACTTGTCGGTCGACACAGCTTTGTCTGCGCTACCATGGTTTCTGTCACATCGCTAGGGACTGCAAACGGCTCAGGCATGCTGCGACGTTGGCAGCAAAGGGTGGCGACTGGCCACGCCCCTCCACTCCACGGGCCTCCTAGCACGCGCCACACAGTGGCTCGGACGGGTCCATAGAGGGTGCCACGGGGGCACCGGCGGAAATCGACGACGGCGATAGCGGCGCCAGAGTAAGCCAGCAGGGGACATTAGCTTGGGCGCCTCTGCCGGCTGCGACAACAACGCTGCTTCCACTGCTGCTGCACTCTGCTTATCTGAGACAGATCTGCTGGTATTGGAGCTGTGTGCGAGTGCAGGGACTCTTCGTGGGTCGACCCTATGCTGGAGGAGCTCATCACCTTGCTCATCGCTCATTGCAAGTAGGAGCACTAGAGCTTGGGTGCCCATCGGCAGCGGCGGTGGCCTCACAGGTTGTGGACGCATCTGGAGTGGACATCCCCTCTCCTGTGAAGGCTGCCTAGTGGACGACGGTCACACCTCTGATGTCGCTAGTGCAGGGGCCACCACAAGTCTGGCCCCCACGTGGGGACAGCCCGTCGTGGATGTCGAGACGTGCCCTGACCCAGTGCTAGTCGGGGTAGCCACCCCAGGAGACGTGACGGTTGTGGTTGCCACGAAAGCCACCAGCCGCACTCCATCCCCTCAGACGACCTCTCCCGATAGACGCCTCAAGCGCTTCACCGAGCAAATCACAAAGGTGAGGCAGCTGCCACACTTGTAGCTGCCCGGAGATGATGTAGCCCACGCCGGACGTACACCGCGCGCGCTCCCCATTGAAGGTCAACGCGAGGTGACACCGGTAATATGCAGGCACTTACGTGAGTTGTTCCCACCGAACGATGACATACGTGCGCGCAAGCAATGCCGCTGCCGTCGGCATCCCCGCGCAACCCTCTGCGCTGGCTTTTGGGCCTTGCCCTTCAGGTTGAGGTTGCCACAGATGTAGCTTCTCATGGTCGCGCACTCCTTGAGGAGGTGCTTGGCCTGCCCCCTGTGGAATAGGCAAGGCCCCGCGAGTGCCTTCTCGTAGTGCTCGGGTCGTGGGCCTTTCCCATTGGGCTAAGGAAGAGTGGCGCGGTTGGCTGCGACCACCATCCTCCTCCCCGTGGCGCTTCTTATCCTACAGCCTATTCGGCAGGCCGTAAACGATCGTGGATTATTTACTGCTGGCTGGTTTGGTGTGAGAGAAAAATACTGTTTCAGCTTATAATCCACGATCGTATACGAGCAAGCGAACAGGCTGAATCTGCTGGTTGCTGCAGATACACAATATGAGACCAATAATCTGCAAGATTCTACGCTAGCTTGGACGTGCCAATGCATTCGTACAGCAAAGTAGCTGCAATAATTTATAACTTATGCACAGTATAGTCTAAAATGCAGCTTCAAGACTAAGAAGACTATTGACATAATTTATATATTATCAAACTCCATTTTTGTAACATACGCGTAATACAATTGAAGCCTTCCAGTTAATTACCCTGAAGCCTGAACTGGAAACCATAGACAATATACAGAGAATATTAATATTACAAGCACTTGCATCCCCCACACATAGGTCAATAGACATTATAGATAGAATGTTACTCGCACGAGATACATATAGCCTGCTAAGTGTGCACTGGTTGGAGAGATGAGCCCACTGACATGCTATGGACCTGTAGGTTCTCGCTTCAGCACACCGGCATGAGTGAGCAGCGCCCAAAGCTGCGTGATGAACTCCCCTCCCCTAGCAAGAGCTTCCAGGTGTCCCCGGGCATTGTCGGACGGTGAGACGTAAAGCATCATCTCTGCCCAGAATTCAGAGAGTATCTTCCAGCGAAGCGCCAGATCTTGTTCGTCAATCAGATGCCTTGCAAGCCGAGCGCCGTTCAGCCAGAGACGTGCTTCGTCACCATTACTATTACACGTGCTATTTCTCAATAGCTGGTCACACCAGTGTTCCTTCCTCTTGCACCCTTTGAGTATCTCACGTGCATCCTCGATTGACTCATCAAGTATGGATTCCGATAAAGAGCTGTGGTCAGGCAGGAGGTCAGGTGCGAAAGCCAGGAGATGCATGCAGTACTGTGACAGAGTGGTGGCTGTTCTGACCATGTCTTCACTTTCGGCGTCTTCTTTTTCTTCTTTCTTAGCTTGTGCATCCATATGGTGCTTGCAGAGTGTTGTAGCAATGTGCCATATCAGTATTGTGTGAGTGACTGATCTGTCCGTACCATTAGCGTGACATGCCCATGAGAGGTGACCATCGACGCCATTTTTCTTCAATGATGTTAAGCCGTTGGTCAGGTGGCCATTGCTTCTTAGTAGAGAATCAACGACGGCTTTCTTCACATTTTCGGACAGCTTCACTGACTTCTTGCACCCCTTCTTAGCCTTCTTGTCCACCAGGCGCAGTGTTGCATAGTGGAGACAACTGCGCACCCGGCCTTTGTGGCCAAGCTCCCGGAGGATACAGTATTGCCCAAGTCTGTTCTTCCACGAGGGAAATGCCTTCAACCTCAGGAGAAGTCCTAAGATCATTTCAAGGAAACAACCGCTCCTTTGCAAGAAAGGAGTGCTGATGTAGCTTCGTATCAGGGCCACCTTGAACCAACCTGAGGCTAGATATAGGTACAACTGGTATGCCTCTAGGAATGCCAAGACAACAGTTATGAATATGGTGAACTGAAACAGTTTGTAAGAGTGACGACGACCCCTGACGATCTGGTAGGTGAGCCACGAGCATAGTCCAAACATGATGATAGGCAGACAGAGAGCTAAGTATCTACCCTTCTGGTAGAAGTAAGAGTACCTTGTGTAATAAATGTCATGGACAAAGACAAGCTCTTGCTCGATGACCCTGAAGGCCCGCTGGTATGGCTTGTCCCCGGCGAGCAGGCCCTTGAACACGAAGTCATGGGTTTTCTCAAGGCCTGCCTCCGAGACCTGGAATCCAGCAAACCTTCGGTTGAGCATCTTGGACAGTGCCATGGAGAGGCACACGTCCTTGAGCATCATGCCCTGCTCAAGGCGCAGCAGATTCCCCGTGCATCTCCAGATCTTCTCGACGGTGATAACTTTCAAGACGTCCTCGTTGGAACATGACCTGCACCCACGACTCTTGATGCAGTACTTCTCACCAGCTACCATGTACTTGTAGCCTTCCATGGTCACTGGATCGAAGGACCGCATTAGATTGTTGTTGTTGTCCATATTATGCAAATGCTGCATGTATTTGTCGATCACCCTCATGTTCTTGGAGAGGTAGGACCTGCTCACCATCCTCAGGGAAGCGATCCTAACATACCACTTGAGGACGCATACGAACAGGATGGCCAAGAGTGGCCATAGGTAGGGGAAGTCGTCATTTTGTTGCGAGGTAATATCCACAACGACAGACACCACCAAGAATGCCTCGCAGAGGTGCTTCACGCAGATGCTCTTCCAGTTGTCGATGTCGTCGAGGCGGCAAGCCGTGAGGTTGTCCGTGCTTCCCAGGAGCAGAATCATGAACACGGCCCACACGGCGAAGTCGTCGACGTAGCAATACTCGTCAGACTTCATCCGCCCAATGGTGTAGCTCACCAGAGGGTAGGACACAGTGTTGATTCCCATCACGATAGCGTGGAGGAGGCCGTGGCTCGAAAGCCGACGTAATGAACCAAGTGTGTGCAGGAGGAACATGGCGACAATGGCCAGGACGACCAAAACTTTTACAAAATATATATGGGCTATATCTATAGAATCACAATCTGAGGGAATGGGACTTGGAGAGGGACTTGGTGCCAAATACACCATGTTGGCAGCAAGCAATGGTTTCCTCCCAAGAATGTGATCAGAGTAGGATCTGTATAGTTATCTACCTCACTCCAATGAAGGGAGTACACAGTTGGAGAGTGATGGAGAGCTCTCTGAGGTCGCATGTATATATAGGGAGAAAAGCAACACACGGTAGACCACTCAAATGAAAGCCCAGTAAAATCACGGTATACACAGATCTCTTCGAGAACAAACAAAGAAGAAACAAACAAATACAACCAAGACCACTTGGGCCTCACAGTCCAACTTGTTAGAATAAACACATGCCGCAAGTCAGTACTCCATATATTGGTGGGTTGTTCTGTCCCATCATACATTCCATGTATATACCCTAGTTGTCCTAAAAAAGTTGAACCTGTTGTTCCGTCCCATCAACACAAAATAATGGGTACGTATCTTGGCAGAAGCTTAATAATCTGGCCAATACATTTGGTTGCTCCATTGGCTCTCTACCATTTGCCTATCTTGGCTTGCCTCTGAGTATTACAAAACCTACTGTGGCTGATTTCTGGCCTTTGGTCTCCAAATGTGAAAGAAGATTAGTGAACATATCGTCCTTCCTGAGTCAAGCTGGTAGGTTACTAATGACTAATGCAGTTATTAGTGCTCTGCCAACTTTCACTATGTGTACATATCTCCTGCCAAAGACTGTGATCAAACAGATTGACAAATACAGAAAACATTGTTTGTGGAGGGGGTCTGATCTAAATTCAAAAAAGTCACCAAAGGCTGCTTGGAAACTGGTATGCAATTCAAAAGAGAAGGGTGGTCTAGGAGTTCATGACCTTTATATTCAGAATGAAAGTTTACTTCTCAAACATCTCCACAAATTTTTCAATAAGTGTGATATTCCTTGGGTCCATCTTGTGTGGAATACTCATTACAATGGTGTCAATATCCCTGCAAATAACAGGAAGAGTTCCTTCTGGTGGAAGGATGTTCTTAAGTTGCTTGACAAATTCAAAGTTATGGCCTTTGTTACAATTGGTGATGGATCAACATGTTTGTTTTGGTCAGATGCTTGGCGTGGACCACCTCTGAGCGTTCAATGGCCAGAATTGTTCTCCTTTGTTAGGATGAATCGTATTTTAGTTCAGCTTTTCATTAGTACTGAAGACAAATCAAGTTTTTTCACTTACCTCTTTCTGTTGAAGCACATGATCAGTACCAACTTTCGCTCTCTGAATTGGAACCTATTCACCTCAGTCACAATAATGATACATGGAACTATATTTGTGGGTCTTCTATGTTTATGTCAAGTAAGGCTTACTCACATTTGCTGGGCTCTGTTGTCGTGTCACCTGTTTATAGGTGGCTGTGGAACTCAAGCTGTCTGCCAAAGAGGAAAGTTTTCTTTTGGTTAGCAATCAAAGACAGTCTAAGCACCAAAGAGCTCCTGAAAAGAAGAAATATGGATTTGGCAAACTATAATTTGTGTGCTCTGTCATCTGAATGTTGAAGAATCCTTAAACCATCTATTCCTGGAGTGCCCTTTTGCTATGTCTTGCTGGAATTTGCTAGGCCTAGCTCAGCTAATTCAAGGCAATCTGTTGGACACAATCCCTCTTTTCAGAAACCAAATGAACAGGTCTTTTTTCATGGAAATAATTGTGGCAATGTTCTGGGGAATCTGGACTGCTCGCGATGATGCATTTTTCATGAATCAAAGACACTCTTTGCAAGCCTGCAAGTTGGTCTTCAAACAGGAATTAGCTTGGGTTAAGCTCAGGGCTAAGAGAGATTTAAGCTTCCAGTTGCAACTATGGCTAGACAACTTTCTGTAATTCTGATGATTTTCTTTCTCACTTTCTTTGTTTCTTGACTTGTATCTTCCAAGAACTGTATAAAGTTTAATTCTCAATAAAAGCACAGTAGGGGGCAACCCCTACTGTTTCCCTAAAAAAACACAAAATAATGAAATGCCCTTGACTTGACCTCTTCTTTCCTTGGCAGTGAAGGGTTCATGAACCTAAAGTAGTGTCGGTCTTGCTGCTACAGCTAGTGGACTTACAAGTGGAGCATCATCCAAACTAAGTTTCTCCTTATCTAGCATTAGTTGTACCTTATATCCTTATCTGTACCTGCTACTCCTAATAACGATTCACTATGTTTGTGCATGAACACGAGAGATCACATGCCATATAATGTTTATCAGGATATAAAAGAATATGTAGCTGCAATATGTCCACTATATGCACATAATGATTTGAAAGATCACTACCGAAAACCAGCACTTTGCCGAGTGCCGGAGGCTTTGCCGAGTGTATTTTATCAGACACTCGGCAAAGACGGTCTTTGCCGAGTGCCAAATAAATACACTCGGCAAAAAAAAAACACTCGACAAAATGCGTCTTTGCCGAGTGCCTTTTTTCTGGCACTCGGCAAAGATGTATTTTGCCGAGTGCTATTTTTCGGCACACGGCAAAATGCGTCTTTGCCGAGTGCCTTTTTTCTGGCACTCGGCAAAGATGTATTTTGCCGAGTGCCTTTGTTTTGGCACTCGGCAAAGAGGCATTTTACCGTGTGCATTTTTTTGTCCCTCGGCAAATTAGTTTTTCAAAGTAATTTTTGAGGCCCTAAATGAATTCAAAAGAAAAACTTTTCAACTACAAAGTTGTATAACTTCTCAAGATCTACAAAGTTTATTTTGGTCATTTCTTTATTTGACAAAGCGACAATAATGTTGTTCATAAAATCTACATCTCTCATCTCTCATATTAGTTTCATGAAAGTAGAAGAGATATATATAAGATTTGTGAACAATGTTACTACCACTATGTCAGATGAACAAATGACCAAAATAAACTTTGTAGATCTTGAGAAGTTATGAAATTTTGTAGTTGGCAACATTTTGATTTAAAATCATCTTGTCATGCAAAAACGACGTTTGAATTTGAAAATTTGAAAATTTGAATTTTTCAAAAGACCTCGGATGGAAAAACTTCCTAAATGAAAATTGTATATCTCCAAAAGTTATGAAACTATGTAGTTGACAACTTTTTGATTTGAAATCATCTTATCATGCAAAACTACGTTTGAATCTCTCAAATTTGAAATTCGAATTTTTCAAACGACCTCGGATGGAAAAACTGCCTAAATGAAAATTGTAGATCTCGAAAAGTTATGAAACTTTGTAGTTGACCATTTTTTATTTGAATTCGTTTAGGGCCTCAAACAAGCAATTTACTCTCGGTTTAGTATAATATATGAGGATAGATAACGGAATCTAGACACAAGTGACATTGTAGTGCAGTGGTAGAGCAGCAGACACGTGTGGGAGAGGTCGTGAGTTCGAATCCCGCCGGCTGCGTTAGCCGCGAATTTAGTGCAAAAAATGCACTGACTTCGATGAAGACGGGCGGGCGCTGGCTGGTGGCGGCCTCCCCCGAAAAAATTTTTTGCTATTATTTTTGGGTTTTTTCGCATTTTCATTTTGCCAAGTGTAAATCTTTGCCGAGTGCTTTTCGGCACTCGGCAAAGGCTTTGCCGAGTGCCCGACAAAAAGCACTCGGCAAATAGCTGTTTGCCGACAAAAAGATGTCGTGTGTTGTATGCCGAGTGTTACACTTGGCAAAGCAGTTGCCAAGTGTTTTTGGGCCATTGCTGAGTGCCCTTGGCACTCGGCGAAACGACTGTACCTATCCCGTAGTGGATGCTAAAAGGGAGATTTGGATGATTGCCATGATTTCACATTTGTCTTTGCAGCAACTCATACATTATTCTTTGCTAGTGCACAAGCTGGTATAGTACCATGGAAACGTATAGTAGCGCAACTAATGTTTTGCCTTGAAAACATTGGACGTGATAGAGCGAGTACAAACGTAGATGATCTTGGCACCATGAAACCAAAGGTGTATGTAGGGGAGGTAGTTGAAGCTTACACGTATTAACTTTGGGTACATATAGACTTATGCAAGGTCAATGTATTAAATTCCATTTCAGTACTACACTATAATTGAAAAATGTGGCATCACTAATTAAGCTTATGCCTATTAAATTCCATCTGTTCTTGGGCGTACACTTGTGAAGGGAGACCTTGCAGGTCTCCCCAATTTGTTTTTTATTTGAGAAAAGGTGGCTAAGTTATTATCAACAAAACCAAGGAAAAGATCTCGGTATCACTTTCTTTTGCCCTTATTTTAAGCTCTAGATTTTCATGCCAGCATTGGATGATTCATATATCAGCGCACCTACCATACGCGCGGGATAATGACATTATCAAAGGAAGTTTTGTAACTTGTGTCACATGGCAGTTTCCAAGTCGTACAAAGGTGGACGGCCATGGAAATTGTAATACCCCCTCTATCCCGAAATAGGTTAATTTATGGAGTTGTCCTAACTGAAATTATTTTATGCATGTTTGATCAACAACTTTATATGCAAGACTACATATCTATTATAAGAAATAAGTATAATATGAAGATATATCCCGCCGAATGATAAGATGCAGTACCAAGGACAACCCAGTGGATTATTTGGCCATGCACAATTTTCTGGTAGACATTTTCCAATGGCCTTTTGAGGGGGATAGTGCTATATATATATGAGGTTCTTTACTTTCTTTTGAGTGTGCTGGAGTGCTCAAATCTGTTACAAGTTAAACCAAGTGTTTCTATACTCGGGACTACTCCTGGACCGCTCGTCATCACTCCTGGAGTCATCGGCACCACTGCAGGAGTGCTTAGCCCCAATCTTGGAGTGGTCGGCCCCACTGCAAGACCCCTTGGCTCCGCTACGGGAGTGTTTGGCACCCGTCCTGGAGTGGTTGCCACCACTGCAGGACCTCCCGGCACCACTCCTGGAGTGCTTGGCACCCCTCTCGGAGTGCTCGGCACCTCCCCTAGAGTGCTCGGCTCTATTGCTGGAGTGCTCGACCACCTCCAAGTGGGTTCGGGAGACGAAAAACCGAAGCGATTCATGAACACAAGTCAAGAACTCAGATCTACCATGAATGATTGCTTTATTTCATCACCAACAAGATCTGGTTCTTACAGAGGAAGGATTAACACAGCAGAGGAATCACTCTCTACACTGCAGACCTCAGCAATAGGAAAACTAGAGTTAAACTAGAGATTGGAATACCTAAGCACGGAAAATGAAAGCTAGAGAGATGGGCTGGTTAGGAGCAGCCACCGTCTTATTTATAGAGATATTACACAACCCCTAATTTGGTGAACCACTTAACCCCAATGGCAAAATGGTCCCCAAGTGTCGACCACCCACGGTCAATCCTCTAGCTCCTTAGTCGACCTCACGTCCATCATTCTCTGCTCCCATCCATCGGCAGCACGGTACATCTCTACTTGACCTTCTCCATAGCCATCGACCGTCTCTGTGCTCCACACCTGCACACCAACATAGCCAAGAGACATGTTGCCCACACACTCACGCTTAGTCTCCAAACTCATCCAAAGCCAATCATCTCTTGACAATCACTCATCATCAACTCGACATATAAGGGCACATATCAACATTGTGTTTACAATCTCTCTCTTGATGAGTGCATTGTCAACACCAACACACAAAGATGGATCAAAAGCAAAAGAAAAACAGTAAAACTCACTCAAATGACCAAAAGCGAAAGAAAAGCTGAAACAGGGTCATTCGAAATGAGCAAAGCTTGGTCCCCAAAGACATGAGCAATGGCTCAACGCAACCAAGCAAAACACAGCTAGTCCTCAAGAAGAGGCAGAATGGACTCAACACCACAAGCTAAAGCATCGGAGTAAAAACAACAAACTCAGAGCAATCCAAAGCACCTCAAAGCTGTCAAAACCAAAGCTAGTCCCTCCAGAAGAGGCAAATGCTCAATACAACTAGCAAAACAGCCTTAAAATGCAACTCCCCCTGAACTTATGCATTTTTCTCCCACTTTTGACTCTGTATGGGACACCTCTCCCCCTTGTATGCATCTATGTGTGTTATCTCTCCCCCTTGTTGGTACATCCACACATCAAGCACACAACAAAGAGTCAAAAAATTGTAACTCCCCCTCAATATATGCTATGAATATTTGTGGGATGCAGAATGCAAAAGCTTCAGGAGTAGATCATTCAGAATAAAAAGATTCTTTAAGTGATACTGTAATGTGAGTATAGCAATAAATCAAGGTGCTAGCAAATGCTCAAACTGATCTTATGATACAATTATGAATTGCAAAGCATTTTGAGCACATTTTAGTCTTGAGAAAGTGTTCACCACATAACTAGCACTTAGCATATGCAAGCAGAAGATCAAACAAGTGCTCTCAAATCTATACAGGGTGAGCTACCTCAAACAAGTGTCAAACAACATGCCACAAATGACCTCAAAACTTGTGTTTTCATCAAATTTTCATTTCATTCATTTTACACAAGTAAGATACAAAGCATGTGATTACGAGAGTTTGTAAGCACTATCTTGCCTAACTTTTCAAAAGACAATCAAAAGCTCAAAGCATTGGTTTCGGTCATACATTACACTACTCAAGTTCATCTCAAGTGCAATGAGAAGTAGTCTCGATACAGTGATGTGTGACAGTGCAAACCCACTCGATCTTTTCATTTCATTTATCTTGGAGTCAAATTTTAGCCCAAATTCGTCGGAGTATATCAAGTGGAAGTGAAAGACTCCAAGATTGAGACATAGCAACCTAGCATAAACATGATAGCAAAGGATCTCACACATCCTACACATGCTAGGAGCCAAACTCAGTGGTGAACTCGTTTTCAGATTTTAGCAGTTATTATTCAAGTTCACATTGAAAACAGACTTAGCGCATCAGAAGTGTGTCATATAAGCAAAGTGAGCCTAAGGTTGCCCAAGCACCATCATGTACCACACAAGGCATCTATCACTAAGAGCATTGTCTCATTCTAAGTGACATACACATGAAGCTCAGAAATGCACTATAGTACATGATGCAATGCAAAGCATCAAAACAAAAGCTATACTACAAAGACAAAACCGAAAACTAGTATACAAGAAACAACGATTTCCTCCTCTGAAAAGAAAAGCACACACCCAACTCCTGCCACAAGCGAACAAAGGTGGCTTGGTCTAGGGGTTTTGTAAGGATGTCTGCGAGCTGTCTGTGGTTGTCTACATGGAAAAGATTGATATCGCCTTTTTTTTACAGTGATCTCTCAAGAAGTGGAAGCGAACATCGATATGTAGGTGCGTGCGTAAGCAGGTGCGCCGTCACACATGCAGCAGGTTACGCGCGTGTGTGCTGCAGGGGCCATATGGCAGCCACGCACATCGTGCGAGCGAGGAAAACCGCGGCCGTGCAATTTAAAGTTTAAACGCGACGTGACTTTGGAAAAGGGATGACCGTCGGACGGTGGTGATGTGTAGGGTGCCTAGTTGATGGCGACAGGGTCGGGAGACCATGGCTGCAGCTGTGGTGCTCGTGCTGAGCCTGAGCGCCGCAAGGAAAGATCCGGCTTGGATCTGGTTCACTGGCGTTCCTGGCCGGGTGCATAGAAGGAACGTACGTGTGCATACTCCCGATCACGGAAAGAAGTGGGGAGAAACAAGGGAATGCTCCAAAGGCTCGGCATCGTGTAGGTGCGTGGGTTGCTCGTGCGACGGCAAGCTAGCCACGGCCATGGCTAGGCCGCGAGCTGCGTCGGTTATCCCTTTCCTTACAGGAAGAACCGGCATGAAGGCGTGGCGTGCCGTGTAGTGCTGCCCCTCGCTTGCAAGGAGGATCGATGATGGTGAGCTTCAAAAGTGGACGGCGGGAAGGCCGGCCGGTCACAACTCGATCCCATGCAGTGGACGGTGACGAACCAAGAAGGTGCATGGGATCTTGGTTTGGGGGTGTGGAAGGCAGGAGGACCCATGAAGCAGGATGGTTCAATTCGAGGCAGTGTCGACGGCGTTATGTCTGCGCAGTGGTGCGTCGAGGACGACGGTGACGCCGTGGTCTCCGTGCGTCGTGGCTCGCGTACGTAAGCGATGTGGATTGAGGCAGCTGCACGGACATGTCGAGGATTCCGCGTTGTGTCGTCCTCCACTACTCCACGTCCGGCTGGTCCCTTTCCCCGGTGCGGCGTAGGCCATAGGGGCGGCGTGGCGCGGCCCGGTGGAGAGTCAGACGACCACCGTGCAGGCGGCCAGGCGCTCGTCGTCCGTCCTCCCCACGCGCGGATCCGAGCGAGGCGGTCAAGATGCAGACGCCCCAGCGGACCCGGTGGGTGGAAGGGCAAGGAGGCGGCGATCGTGTAGGTGCCCGACGGGGACGGCTGGACGAGTCAGGGAGGGTCCGCGGCAGCTAGCGTGGCGATCGAGATACAGAACAGCAGTAGACGGCAAGTAGACATCGGTGCGGGCCCGCAGCAGAAAGGAGTTGCGTATGGTCCTCGCCACAGGAGCACGCTCGCATCGCATGCAGGCGGTGGGAGGCGCTTTTTCCACTTGATTGAACGGAGCAGGCTGCAGTGGATGGGAAAAGCGGGACGGCTGACTGACTGGTCAGGGTGTTGTTGTTGTTGCTTTGTGATTGGCCGGCCACGGCCACTGTCATTGACGAGATACTCCTATTTATGAGTGGAACGGATCGGAGGGAAACAAGCAAAAGCATGCAACACGAGACCTTCTAGGAATTAAATTGTCGTGTATATATAATTACTATATGTAAATTTAGGTTACCAAATATCAATTGGAATTTGAATAAGTTTCAAACCACACTGAATGAAACCAAAGTGTTGGCGTGTTGCCCGGCGAGTTGCATTCTGTTTAATTCGGCTCATATTGCAGTCAGAGTTCACAGGGACGATCTGACTGATGAATGAAACTAAAGTGTTGGCGTGTTGCCACTCAAATTTTGTCCAAAACCTGCAGCAGAGCGGACGTGTGTGCATGCATTTGTTGGGTGCGTGCCCCATGCTGTCACTAGGAATCTCTGCACGACTTCGTCTTCCTTCCTCCTTAAAACCACACTGTCAAAGTGTAGCTCGTAGCAAGGAGACATCACACTGTGAAAGTGTTTTAGGCCAATAATGCAGTGATAAGGTGAACGGGACGCATTGGCGAATGTCGGTAATGACACATCTGTTTTTTTTTTTCTGTTCTGATTGAATGCTGGCTCATCTGGCTAACGACACATCGAGGTTGAATGCAGCATGTTGGGAAGTTGGTCCTGACAGTGGTGAGGGGCCCGGCGCGAGGCTGCCCGACCTTCGTGCGCTGTGGCTAGGGAGCCTTCGGCGGCACACGAAGGCTCGAGTGATGGTGCGGACACAATTACCGAGATAGGGTTGCTTAGGGTTTTGAGCCCCTGGAATTGTCTGCTTTATCGAGGATCGAGCCCCCTTTTTATAGGAAGACATTACATACATAGTACAATTACACCCCTATCCTATGCTAGCTAAGGCATATTCCTCGTATATCCTCTGCCCCCTTCTTCCCCCTCAGGGGCATTCGTGGTCTTCTCGTGCAGTCACCGCCTCGCTTTGTGGGCCTTTGTCAAGTCGAGCCAAGGCCCATCGAGCCCCGCCATGGGCTCTTTGAGCCCCTCGGCGCCAGCGGCGCGCGTCTCCGTGGTTGACCCTCCTTCCTTCGTCATTATCTCCGTGGTCGTCTGCCGAGCTCGGTTTGGCGATGGGGGGTGCGCTCACCACCCCAGAGACATTCGTGGGTGACGCCTGAGCCTTCGGTGCCGTCCCATGCTGCCTGGGCACGGCCGAAGGCTTCCTTCCTAGTCCGAGCCTTCGACTGAAGGCTCGAGAGCTACGCTGTTCCCAAAACCACAGCTCACAGTTCAATAGTTTTGGTTAGCGTTAGACGGGGAACCTTCGGGGGCAAGTCTCCGTGCCCCAACAGTTCCTCTTCGAGGGTCAGGTTTGACGCAGGTGGGCCTTGATCCTCGAACCTTTGCTGGGCGTGGACCCCGAAGGTTCCCCATTCTCCCCCCCCACGAGGCACGTTTGTGTCAGAGCGTTTGCTTTTGACGTGTCTTTTTGTGATTGGTCTTTGTCACACCCCAAAATTTCTAATTTTGGGTTGTGCATAGAAAACACTAATTAAAATAAATGTTTTGATATTTGGATAAAATTTACCAATCTTAGTTTGAACTAGCGTGAACTTAGTTATAGGAAAAATGTGAATTTTCAAGCTTTTCCAAATTAATTTGACGAGCTATTGTTTGATGTGATGCTTGGTTGTTGATTTATTTCATGTTGTGAGAAAAGATTTTAAAAATGCGTTTAGTAAGTCGATCTTCTTTCTCCAGCAATTCTTAGTCTTTCTCACCGATCAAATTCCTTGTTTTCCGACTTAATATTTGCTTGAGAAGTATCCTAAAATCTTTTCCATGAAATCCAAATCACTCCTTCCTGCTCACTATTCATCAACCTATCTCCATGGATACCTCGGGAATTTCTTTGGCTTTTTCCAGAACTTGTTCTCACTTGTTTGTGAGCATAATATAATTTTTAAATGCTCTAAAATATCTTTTCATGAGCTCCAAATATTTTATTTGGGTTCGTCTTGTTCTAAATTATCTCTGAGAATTTTTCCCTAGATTTTCGGAGCCTTCGGAGTATTTTTCGTGGCTTAAAATTCAATTCTGGGCTTTTCTAGAATTATTTTATCCATGAAATTAATTAATTCCGAAAATAATGAAATATCTCAGATTCCTCATGCCCAAAGGCCCATGTCTTTATTTACTAATGGGCTTTAATAATTAATTAGGCCTATTAGTAAAGGTGGAGGATGCAACATCAATTAGTATCATATTGCTAGTTGATGTAGATGTGGGGAGTTTTTCTTCCTATATATATCTACCAACCCCTTGGGCAAAGCACACCAAAACTACCGTATGAGGAGCCCCTAGTTTGGGAAATCTCTCGTGTAGTAAATCATATTTTTCTCATCCTTCTCTCGCCGTTGCCGCTGCCGTCGCTGTCGCTGTCGCCGCCGCGCTGCCCAGCCCGCCATACTCTCCTCGGCAACAAGTAAGTCCGCAGCCGTCCCTGCCGTTCTCAACTCTCGTGGCTACATCCTGTCGTTGCTCCGTGGCCATGCAATCTGCTACTCATTGCCGAGCTCTAAGGTATGTGTTCCAACTAGCCAGCAAGCCGTCATGCAGATGCCCTGCAAATCTTTCCCGCTGGACATCATGTTCATAATGTTCATATATTCACCTCAGACACGACGGAACAGAGTTGTTCGCTGGCCAGTTCCAACAATGGTTGCACGATGTCTTATGCGTTCTATCACCGCCTGAGCTTCTCTACAAAGATGGACGCCCAAGCCTAACCAAAGCCCTTGCTGCCGATCTGGTGTCCGGTGCCCGATGTCTACAAGTCACAAGTCATCAACATCATTGATCCACCAGCTGACGGGCACACCTACGTGAAGAGTCGTTCCTCCATCGTCGGGCATGCAGTGCAGGCTCCGTCAAGCTGCCGAGAACCACCAACGTGAGCTCGCCGAGCCACCTGACGGACGTTGCATTGGCTGCAAGTAAATGACAGGACGTCTGTGTTCAATGGTCAGCCCAGTCTTCCTTGCCCTATTATTTTATTGGCCATAAATACTATCAACGTCATGCCTGCGTCATTTAGATGTAATCTAGCAGCGATAACCATATCCACCTTTTGTCCGTGCATCTGTGCTTATCGACCCGATCATCATCTGTGTTCCATCTGATGCGCCTCTGCATGCCTCCGTCAAGCTGCCAAGGCGGGCCATGCACCTGCAGTCCATCTGCTTGCAGTCTTGAAGTCCAGCAAGCAAGCAACCTCGTCGTTCACCTGGAAGCAAACAAGGACCATGCGTGTGTATACACAAGCAAGTAAATCCCCCCATGCACAACAGCAACAGGCAACCTCTTTGCCATGGCCACGTACGTCCAGATGGAGGAGGCCAGAGGTACAATATGATGTATTTACAGTTTGCCATCGGTCGTTTAATCTCCGTCGTTTCTTCGTTTTAAGTCCGATTCGAGTCGTTCCGGTGGCGTTGGTTTCGTAACGTCGAGCTCTACGCAGTAGTACCGATGTTTTTCATGTTACTTGTTTTTTTTCATATATAGTTATATATTAATTTGATTAATGTTAGTGTAATTGGTTTTATAATAATTAAAAGAAACATAGGACAGTAACGATCATTTATGAGTAATTGTTAATTTGATTACTAGCAATATAAATATGTTTTAAACTCTATTTGGTTAGTTTAAGCACTTTCTTATATACAAAAATTTGAGTTAGATGCTCTCACGTGCATTTTACTTTTGCAAAGTTAAAACTTTGATTTGATTAATCTATACGGCAACATTTATAAATAAAACATGATTTGTTTTAGCTCAGATTTAGGAGTATACATTGTGAACTTAAATATTAACTTGATTAAGATTAATGTGCAACTAGCTTTCTAAATTAATTACAAGCAATATAGGTTTTCCACGTCGGCCTTAATAAATGAATATTAAACTGGTTATATCAATTTAAATATATGTTTTGATTATAATTTGTTTAGCTGAACTCACGTCATATTCAGTTATAGTGTAGATGTTCTTACATGTTCTTTTAATTTGAAAAAGTTAAAGTTTATTTTGATTAAATAATACATGCACATCCGCTCCTTAATACATTATTAATTATTCCATTGATAAATCCTAAACTGATGTAATGCTTGCATCATTTTGGTTTTCCTTTTAAAAATAATAAATGCAAGGGCTTATACGTGCTATATATGTTTTGAATATATACTCTCATTTGTTATTATATTTCAATTTAATTTGCATAAATGATATCAAAATATTTATAATTAAGGTATGATTAATTTATCTTAGTTTTCTAAACCTAATAACTCAAGTATAAAATGACTTAACTCAATTTTAGATATTTCCCTGAGATATCTTATACATGTTTTATGATCATTAAAATAGATAAAGCATATAGTTTTCTTTCCAACGTAAATCCTTCGATAGATGTTTCTGTTTTACCGTAGCTCCGATTAGTGTGCCTTTCGCGTGTGTGTGATCGTAGCAATGTGTAGATTAGATTTCGAATCTTTTCATTGATTGGTGTATTGTTCTAATCTAGTATGTTTGCTATGCATGCTTGTTCGGATGCTTGTGTGGTGCTTTTCGGTCTTGTCCAATCGGTGTGTTTTGCGTTGGTAATCTATAAGAAGTTGGAGATCAAGAAGAAGAAGAAGAAGAAAACGTTGAAGATTAAAGCTTACCGAAGGATCGGTGTTTAAGGCAAGTATAGCTTGGGTTTTCCTTTCTGTGACCATGATCTTGAAACTTGATTAATGAATATGCTATAAACATAAACAAGGTGACTTTTTAGCAACATAAGGACTTGTCTTGTAAGTGATCATCCGGGACTTACAGTACAGCTGTGAGGGCTATATGGCTCTGGCTTTAGCTCAGTATGAGGACCTTTTCTAGCTTGTTAGTGGTTACCTTCATGGCGCAAGAGGGGTGTGTTCCGGGTTGGATATAGTGCGGCCTCTGTCCGTCAGTGTATAGGCTGCGCGTCATTGTGCCTGTCGGAAGGGGAGCTCTACATTCGCAGGCCACAGAAACCTAGCGGCCCTAACTTGTTAGACGAACCTTTGAAAGGCTTCACAGTGAACCCTGCCGACCTTCCATGGTAGTGGGTTAAGAGGCTGATCACCTCGGGCGAAAGGGCAAATCACGACTCACAGTGAAAGTGTACACCTCTGCGCAGAGTTTAATAAACTGGTATACTAGCCGTGCTCACGGATACGAGCGGCCTTGGAACCCTTACATAAGGGATGATGACTTTTACTTGTTAAGATGATCATTTATGTCAATTGTTTAAGATATTTATTATTCAATTATACTTGATCATGTGGTTATGGAATATACTACCTTGTTGTTATATTCGCTGAGTTCGACATGGACTCATCCTTGCAATTTCCCCCACACCTTAGGCTGGATATCAGTTTGCTAGAGTCTGAAGGATGTAGGCTTGTGATCAACCAGTCAGTTGGATCCAGGGGAGTGAAGTCTGCACCCGGAGATCAGAGTTGTCTATCCGTTGATTGCTTTCTAAGGTTATCTCTTTTGCTAAGTTCGCTATATATTAAGCATTGTGAATTGATACTGCCCTTCATTTGTAGCTATATGTGAGGTTTGATTACTAGGGCTCGCATATGGTGTGCATTCGGCTTTGTCCTTAAAACCAGGTGTTACAGTCTTTCAAAGCATTGTAACCGACACATTTTTTAAGGGTGTTTGACCATTGGTGGCGGAAGTTGAACCGCCCATTCGGAGGCTATATAAGGCTGGGGGTGGGGGGTTTTGAGTGCACGCCCTGTCGCTTTCAGGCTTGACACTTTCGAACTCAAGGTTCCTAGATTCTCGTTCAGCTCTCTTTCTGCCTTCGGAGGTGGCACTGCTCAGCGGTCCATACTCTCGACTTGTGAGTGTTAGGCCTAGGGAGTGGCTGAAGTTTTACTAGCGTTCCATGATGGCTAGCACCCGGGCTCGTGATGTCGAAGAGGACATGGAAGATGTTGAGGTGAGTCTCCAAGATCTGGTTAGAGGTGGTGGTATCAAGGTGGAGCTTCCGAAGACCTAGGAGTTCGGTCCTTCTCTGGTTACAGAGGCTCAGATCGTGGAGTATGTGGAACTCGGATGGTTTGCCGAGGGCAAGGCCAGGGCTCTGGGTGATGATACTGTTCCAAAGCCGGAGGCTCACGAAGCGGTTGTTTTTAAAGATTTATTTGTTTGCGTCCTTCGGACTCCGCCAGTGGTTTTCTTGAGGCAGGTTCTGGAGTCCTTCTGCGTACAGCTTCATCACTTGAATCCGAATGGCGTTCTAGCGTTGGCCAAGTTTTGCTGGGCATGTGAGTCGTTCGGGTCAGATCCTGATTTGGACTGCTTCTGCGCCAATTATGAGTTGCAGCGACAGCATAAGAAGATCACTGTGGATGGGGTGTCCTGCGAAGCATAGTTTGGCAGTTTTACCTTTATGCCAAGGAGGCCTTCGAGAAAAGAGGAGAAGCAGAAAACTCTTTTGCTCAACGCAATCGTTGGCCCAACGACTGGTCTCGGTATTGGTTTTATGCTAAGACGCCGGCCACGAAGACAAAGGATAAGTATGGCAACGATGCCCATTGATTCCTCCTCGCTTCGAAGATGGGGCCTTTGACTCAGGTGCCTCCGGATGACGACGACGACGCGCGTCGGGCTTCCGCGAGACGGCCTTTGCTTATGCCGTCCGCTACAGTGGCAGTCGGGATCTTGTCGAGGAGTTCGTGGCGGGGGGATTCTGGGCTCTCGGCAGGTACACTAGGTCTGAGATGACCCTGGAAAAGGTGAGGCTGCCGATCTTTGGCGAAGATGGTGGTATACCTTTTCCTCGTTTTCGTCTAGAACGTGCCGAAGGCGAAACTGACACTACGATTATTACGCATGTTGAAGCTGCGGCTGTCGAGATTTTGGGCGAGATCTCGGAGTGGGAGTATGTTTCGTGCATGGCTGTTGGAGGTGAGATACCCCGATTGAACCGGGTCTTCGAGGAGCTCGGGGTCAAGTTCGGCGAGTGGGAAGTTCCAGAGAAAATTTTGAAATCTGTCCAGGAGAAGGCTGCGAAGGCTCCTGCTCCTAGGAATACCACTAGGAGGGCAGAGTCCAAAAAGAGGAAAGCGGTTGCGAAGGCTGTTGAGGCACCCAAGGCTTCCAAGAAACCCAGAACTCTTGGCGATGGGGCTTCAAAGCCTGCCGCTGCGAAGACTGTTGCCTTGGCGACAAAAGCGGTTGCTCCCGTTCAGAGAAGGGTGCTGCTCCGAAGGCTGCGCCGTTTGGGCGTTGAGCTAGCACAAGTGCGGCAGCTGCGATTGTTTTGATGCCGTTGCCGCAGATGTTTGTCCCTGGGGCTGAAGTGTTCAGCTCTGATGAAGATGAAGAGGGAGAGGACGCTGCTGGATCCGCCGCCTCCAGTGGTAGCAATATTGGTCCCTAGGGGCGGACTCGCTCTGTGAAGGCCTCACAGCTGGAGGAATTTGATGCGGAGGTTGAGGTGGCCATGCCGACTGTGAGGTCTCTCCGTTGGGGCAGTCGTTTTCGAAGACGTTGCTGAGGGCACTTCAAGCCAAGGTAGCAAATCAATGAGTTCTAGGGGTGGTTCGGGTGCCTTTCCTGGCAAGGAATTATCTGATTCAATAGCTAGTTCAGGACATGGCTCGAAGGCAGCTTGAGATGGTGCTGGTGGTGCCGCTGCCGAGGCGGCTACTGAAGACAGGCCAGTCACGCCCGGGCGTGACCTTGTTTTACAGTGGTGGGGGCATTGGGGGTGTGGCTGGCCCTTCCAACCATCTAGGTGGCAAAGGTTCGTCTGCTTGTGCCATGTTTCTTAGTTACCTGCCTTCGCTTCAGCCTTCGTGGCGTGTCGTCTTACTTTTGTTTGTTTGGCAGCTGAGTCTTCTGAGACTATAGGTTAGTGGGCGGAGGCGATGGATTATCTCTGTAACTTGCTTGGAGGTTTTGTCTTTGTGATTTGGTTATTCTGTTATTTGGCTTACTTATTTGCTTTTTTGTGGTTTGCACAGAACGGGCTGGCTGTCACTTTAAGACTCCGGACTGGCCCAACCTGCTGAGGGCTAACCTTGAGCAGCAGTGTGTGGTGAGTTTTACTGCTTTCCCTTCGTTTCGGTTTGTTTTTGCTGTTTTTTTTTTCTTACTTTGGCTTTCTATAGAGCTATCACATGGGTGAGGCGTTGGAGAAAATGATCTCGAAGGAGATCGTGGATCGTGATTTGGCGCTTGACGATCTTCGAGGGCAGCAGGTCAAGCTCATCAAAGAGAAGGCTGGTTTGGCCGAAGAGGTTGAGGGTCTTCGGAAGGTCAAGGACAATCTTGATGTCGCGAAAGCCGAGGTGGCGCGGTTAAGGGCGGAAAGCGCTACGGCAGATGCCACTGTGGAGTCTTTGAAGAGTGACTTGACGCGGCCGAGGCTGCAAAAGGGGTGGCTCAGGAGAAGGCCAATCGAGCCGTGGAGACTGCTGAGGGTCTTCGAAAAAGAAATTGACCGGGGAAAGACTCAAAGCGCTGTTTTGGCGGAGGACTAGCTCTATTGGTGGGGACGTATCAGCAAGAGGTACTACATAGTAAGTGCTTTGGACCTGCAGGAACAACAACATAGCCCCTTGACTGATTTCTTCAGTTCCTGTGGCGTTTTCATCATTCACATTGTTAGTTTCCTAACTATACTAACCCTACAGGGATAGCTTCGTAACTAATAAACCAACCCTAATGATCAATTGCTCTAAATAAACTAAAACCCACCCTAAAAGCAGAGTGACAGCTGACCGCTTTTGTGTTATGATGCTGCTTCTCATCATTCACGAAAGCACAGTGATAACGGCTCAGTCGGATTGAATTGGTCGATCAACATGCCAACCTAGAGAATCCAAGGCACATATATTGAATGTATATGAAAAGATAATTTCACATGAAACATTAAAACACCATTTGTTTGGGCTCCAAATCGATCGTTAGCACAAAAATAGACTGCCACTAGATTTGCCTAGCTCTACGAGATCTGCAACTTTAATTTTTGTCATTTCTCCATCCGAAGTCGTTTGAAAATTTTGAATTTCAATATGTGAGCACTTTAAACTAAATTTTAGGATCATAGATTATTACAAATAAAAAATTTCAATTGCAATGTTTAATATCTTTTCGAGATCTATAATTACACTTTTTTGGTTCTTTGTCCGAGATCTATAGTTCTGGTCTCGATGCAGCAGTTAACCCTTGGTCCACTTCCATTCCTCTCGCTACCCCTACGTAAATCAATCAAAGGTAGGCGCGACAGGATTGCGTATAAGTGCGTTCCCGGGTGTGTCTGGACGTAGTACCTTTTGTCTCTATCCTCCCATAGCCCAAAGCTAAGCAAGAGGTGCATGCGTCTAGTATTGTAGAGGCATGGGCATGGCCGCAGCTCTCTCTCCTCGTCACATCATGGTTGTGTACGCTCCTAGAATCAATCAGGCTACACCACTTGGACTGGGTCATGGAAGAATCAACATACTAGTCACTAGTCCATCACGCGTGCCCTCGCGACGCGTCGGCGATTAGGGTGTGTTTAGTTGGGGAGGTAAAATTTTTTGGGTGTCATATCGGATGTAGCGGAAGGATGTCGGGAGGGGGTTTTGGATACTAATAAAAAAACAAATTATAGAACCCGAGACGAATCTAATGATACTAATTAATCGGTCATTAGCACAAGTGGGTTACTGTAGCACTTAAGGCACCCGACGTCGCCACTTGCTCGAAACTTTCTCAAAATTTTACCACAGCCTCCGCATGCGATGACAAGACACATCGTCAAGTTTTGTCATTTTCGGACGCCGTTTCGATTTTATAAAATTTAAAAACACTTTTCACGCGCGTGGCTCGGCGTGTTCCGACACCAACACGGTCGAAATTTCACGCGAGGCCCCGCACATGGCCTCAACATGCTCCAAACATCATGAATATCATTTTCTGAATCGCCGGATTCCATTATTTCATGTACCTGCAGCTCAAATCTGGAGCTGCCGGAAAAAATCAAAGAAACAGAAAAAATCAATGGAATATAGCAAAATAAATCAAAATGACCCCAAACTTGGAATATATCATGTACTTACTGTAGCAAGGCAACACAAAAAAACTGGGATCGAAAATCGAAAAAAAAATTAATTCTTTGCCGACTGCCATCAGTGGCAGTTGGCAAAGAGCCTTTGCCGACTGCCAGGGAGGATGGCAGTCGGCAAAGAATTTCTGAGAAAAAAATCAAAAATAACCTTTGCCGACTGCCAGGGAGCAGAGCAGTCGGCAAAGTATTTTTAAAAAAAATTAAAAAATAATTTTTGAAAAAAAAAATAATAGACCTTTGCCGACTGCGTCACATGCTGGCAGTCGGCAAAAAAAAAAAAAAAAAAAGAAAAACGTCGCCTTATCCGCTCGGCCCGCCCTCCCCTCCCCAAAATCCCGCCCGCCTGCCCCAAATAACCCGGCCGCTTGCGCCGCCACCAGGCCGCCCATGCCGTCGGCCGTCATCGCCCGTGCCGCCATGTGCGCATCCCGCGCCTCCCCTCCCGCGCCTCCCTCCTCTCTCTCCCGTCGTGCGGATCCCCTCCTCCTCCCCCGGCGCTGCCTCCTCGGCGTGGCCTTGGCGCCCTCCCATGGCCTCCCTCCCCCGTGGCCCCCATGTTGGTCCCTCCCGGTGGCGTGCTGCCATCCCGGCGCCCCCCCTCCCCAGCTCTCCCAGCTGGGCCACCCATGGTGCGCGTCCCCCACTTGCCCCCCATGTTGGGCCCCTCCGTGTGCCGCCCGCCCTTGAGCCCTCACCGTCACTGCCCGCTTGATCCGCCCCGGCCAGTGTGTGCCACGTGCAGACTCGGCGTCAGCCCCGAGTGCCAGCGGCCTCGCCCGACCCGCCCGGCGCCGTCGCTGCCCGCCCGATCCGGCGTGCCCGCTCCGTCCGCCGTCCGCCGTCCGTCTGCCGCTGCGTCGCCGTCCAGCGCCGTTCGCAAATCCGCCCTGCCTGCGTCGCCGTCCTCGCCGCGCGCCGTCCTCGCCTCGCCGTCCTCGCCTCGCCACGCCGTCCTCGCCTCGCCCGCGCCGTCCCGCCTCGCCGTCTCGCGCGCGCCTCCGCTCCCGCAGCGCCCGGTGGCGCCGTCCGTGGACGACGAGGTAGTAGTACTACTAGTAGTAGTAGTTTACTTTGTTAATACTGCTTATATTCTTGGCATGGATTGGAAATATATTTGTGGTTGTTGGCCATCATGCACGACATGTATATGTGTTTGTCGGCCATCGTGCCGTCTTTTCTTCTTGAGTTTGGTAACCTTCCCATACTGAGGAAGTCTTTGCCGAAATTTTCGTTCTCACTAATTGTTTTTCTTTTTCGGGAGGGCTCCCATTGGAGGCTAGCGAGGAGGAGCACGACTCGGCATCGCCCGCTAGCCTTTTTTTCACCCGGCACTTGGTATGACCCCTCTTTCCGCCACATGTAGTCATAGGTCGCGTTACCCAGTTAGGCGTCTCCGTCCAAAGCGGATACGGTTGGAAGTATGCATTCTTCGCATATGTATAACCGTATCCGTTTGATTATCCGATATTTGGACAGCAGAGATCTGTGAGAGCGAGGTTAGCTCCATGTTCCGCTCCCGTCCGAAGTCGAGTTTCGGCGGGACCTCCCGTTGTTCTCTGGATACACACTCTCCCGCCGGGGCGTGTATCGGAGAAGAAACGGGAGGAAAATCTTGCTTGAAATCCGTCTCGGACGGGAATGAGCATGGAAGCTAACCTCGTCTGCATATCTTCTCGGGTGGGATTAGGACCTATCCTTCACCTATTAGATGGTAGGAAGCGCGTTGTAGATGCACTTGCTGGTTTTATCACATGTTAACATTGCCGCATGACATGAGCATGGGTGACCGTGAGTGGATGTACTCGGGCCCGCAAGTAAGAGCCACAAATGGATCGGGGGACGACCGAGTTCTGGAGCATGCATTTGGCCTAGCGCTAAAGGGTCGATTCGGATGCCGTGTCCCCTGCAGCGAGTGCGAGGAACAAGAAGAAGAAAGTAAAGGCTCGGTGTTGAGAGATCTGTTCAAGCAGCGGGTTCATTCAAACTATACCCGTTGGCGCCACCATGGTGAATACCATCCTATTAGGGAGACGAGGTGGTGCGACCCGTCCTCGAGGAGTATGATGGCGATGCGGGATGGCGAACATGATGGCGGAACTTCCACGAAGCACGGTTTGGCGAAGGAATGGATGTGGAGGAAGATCCGGAGGAAACCGCGAAGGCCTTCTACGACATGATGGAGTCGACACGAAGCCCCTTCACGAGAAGACAAAGCTTACATGAGCTGGATGCCGTCTCACGCTGATAGGGTTGAAGTCGCGGTGGGCATTAGTCAAGGCAACCCGATCTCGTGTTGAGCATTGTTGGGGACTACTTCCGGCAGATCATGTCTGTCGACGAACACCTACGCTACACGAAGCTCCTTCGTGCACTTAAGATGCCGTATGAGGGGATCCATGCTTGTCCAAGAAAAGTGCGTCATTGGGGAGACCTCGAGGAAGCAAAAACCTGTCCGAAGTGCGATGCCTCTAGGTTCGTGTTGGTAGAAGGCTCTGATGGCAGCATGAAACAGTCTAAGGTCCCCGAGAAGGCGTGTCGGCACCTTCCTTTCCTACCGAGGGCTGCAAGCATTTGTATATGACGGAGGAGTCCGCGAAGCATGATGATGTGGCACAAGAATGGCAAAAGATACCATCCTGACAAGATGGTACACCCGGCGGACGGTGATGCATGGAAGCACTTCGATAACATGAATCCTGTCAAGGCTATGGAGGCTCGAAATGTACGCGTAGCGCTGGCAACAGATGGGTTCAACCCGTTTGGAATGATGGCGGCCCCGTACACTTGCTGGCCCGTGTTTGTGATCCCCCTCAATCTCCCCCCTGGCGTCATGTTTGAACCTAAGAACGTGCTCTTGACGCTGATAATACCTGGACACCCGGGCGACAATATGGGTGTGTTCATGCGGCGGTGTGGGATGAATTGGAACTTGCTTGGGAAGAGGGGTACTCACGTCTGGCAAGACTCTGAAGAGAACTTCAGAATGCATGTGTGGTACCAATATTCAATGCATGACTTCCTGGCGTATGGCTTATTCAGCGGGTGGAGTGTTCACGGGAAGTTCCCTTGCCCGACATGCAAGGCAGAGGTTGGGACCAGGGAAGCAGCACGGCCGCTACTACATGGCCCACAGCGCCCTCGACCCGTCGAGTTCCTCTTACCGACCCAGGTTCGATCCACGCCCACGAGCTCCGGCGACATCCCGTAGCGCCCGGCGGCGGTCGGCGTCCACGGTAAGTGCCGTTTCGTTAAATCGTTCACTCGTTTCGCTTTTGTACATACAATCAACACTGCGGATGTAATATTGCGAGGCCGGATGGAGGCCAAGATGGAGGAGAGGATCGCCACGTTGCCTTGCAGATGATGGCGCAACAGATGGCTTACCGGCAAAGCCTGCAGCAACACTACAACACTCGGATGCGAGAACATGGCAGCTTCTTCCGGTCCATGCAGGCGCCGGGCGTCTACACCGCCTCCTCTTCCAATGTTCGCTCCACCGCCTCCTCCTCCGAGTTTTTTCTGTGCTGCTCCTCTGTCGCTCTGGAGGGACCCCGGTGAGTATATTGACTCTTGCTTTAACTTGCGTCCATGCTGCAGATACTAATGACATCACTTGGCGTTTAACTTGTGCGAATGTACGATCCGGCGGGTTCGAACTTGTCTCCTGGAGGTCCGGCCATCAGATGATGTCGTATCCACCACATCATCAATATCTGGATCGTAGCAATAGACATTCAAATAGTTAAATTACTTCCAGGAAATACACTTCAAAAATGTCTAAACCCATTGAATTTTTTGCACACAGAAATGTCTGAACCCATTGAAATATATTTCAGAAATGTCTAGATGTATAGAGGAATAGACTCTTAATTGCCTTGATAAAAGCAGAGTGAATCTCCTTTAAAAAAAAAAGGATGTATAGTGGAATCCACCGCTGTAGATCAAACTGATCTCATTTGAGCTGTATGGTAATAAGTTTCACTAACACGGGGATCTACATGTCATTGTCATACATATATCATGGCTACTATAGATAGATATGTACACGTACACATACACGCATATATACGTACATATATAGAAAATCTTTTCTACTCCAAGATGTAGGTACTCAATGTGTGTATTTCAAGATTCATGGTGTATATGGCATGGCCCGACCAAGTGTATGTAAACAGAGTTTGTGATTACTAGTCCATTAACCTGTGCTCTCGCAAGGGCTAGAATTTTAGGAGTTATAAGTATTATTTATTGTTTAACACATAACAAATAAAGAATTACTTATATTCAATTATATGTTTTCTGTTTGTTTATTTTTAATATAATAGATATAATAGAAACTTCGTAGTCTACATCCAATTATTATATACGTATTAATATTTTTTGCAAGGAGTTGATGTATACATTTTTTCATTCATATTCATATTTTTTTCTTTGCATGGCGCCTTTGTATAGTTTAAATATGCAATTAGTTTAAACCTTACAATTGACTATGGTGTCTCTTATTCCATCATATAACTTACAAAGTCATCAATCTAAATTTTAATTTTTAAATTTATTCTTATTGACTACTATAGATTTTTTTATCCTCAAGTTAAGTTAAAACTCTTATGCTTATTGTATCTTTTGTTAACTCTCTTTTTGCACTTTTTAAAATAAAAATTTTAGGTCTTGAGAGTACGTTCTTAAATACTATAATACTATAAACAATCATTCAAAACCTACACCTGTCACTTAACTTAAGTGGTAAAGCTTTAAGTGAGATCTCGGATTGGGTAGCAGTGCTAACCTCAATAGAATTTTAATACCTAAGCATTATAATGATCGACTTTTTACTTCAAAATAATCGTAAAGGCCGGAAAAATATAGTCAGCAGTGGTCACCCACACTTCTCAAGATAACTGAATTTTTCTATCAAGGAATTACATGTGCAGTTATGGCTATACTATCAATATAGATGTGTCAAACGTTTTGGTTAAAATGTATAAATATATCTAAAGTGACAACCTATATAAATTTTTTGTCATAGTTACTAATATGGTTTTAAACAATTTGTTAGTATCATTAGTGTATGAGTTTTTAAGAAAATATTTTTATGTTATGAAAGTAACATATATATTTATCGCTCATGCATGCTAGCAAGACATGTATGCTTACTTTAATCAAATCCTAATATATTAGTTAATATTGATGGAAGTGGATAATGTAGAAACATATATATGCTCTATGGTGAAACATAGAGTTGTGGTTATCTAATGTAATAACATATATTAGTATTTACATTTAGATTTGAGAGATATTTTATTTTTATAACGCCCTAGGCAGATACAAACATAAAAACAGTACTTCATATTTAGGGGCGGAGCTTGGTTAAGACCATGATCGGCCATGGCCACCGTTGCCCATTTAATCTGCATTGTCCAAACAGTGTTTCCTAGACTATTCAATAGTGTTTGATGCTCAATTATATAAACTGGCCCCCTAATCCTAGGGTCAAGCCCCGCCACTATTTATATTATCTTTCATAATGGCATATTTTTTGGTATCTAGAATGCAAACTTAGGAGGTTACTTTGCATTATCTTTTATAAAGACAATGATGGATAATTTATAAAATCATTAAGGGCATTCTACATTATTTTTCATAATGATAGATGTGAGTAATTTGGATATAAAGTTATCGAGTTATTTTAAAATTGTCTTTCATAATGGTAAAATGGGTAATTTAGATGCAATGTTACGTGGTTATTTCGAATTATATTTCATTATGACAAAGGTGTGTAATTTAGATGCAAATTTAGGGGGTTATTTTGAATTACCTTTCATAATGATAGACGTGGGTAATTTATGTAAAAACTTAGGGGTTATTTTGAATTATCTTGAGTAATGGCAGATGTGGGTAATTTAGATGCAAAATTAGGGGGTTACTTTATATATTTTTTATAATGGCAGAAGTGGATAATTTTTTTTATAAATTGTAATGGATCCAATGGCTATTATCAATGATGATGATTCGAGTCTATCGAATTAAAGGCTAGATGTTTCTTATTATTGTGAGAATTTTTAGGATTTTTCTTTTTTCGTAGCGCATCTGGTGGGAATTAACGTGGTGTCGCTATTGGGGCCTCTAATTAGTAATAGTGAGATAAGATACTAGACCGTCTTGGTCCTATTGGAGGCACTTGCTATACTTGTTTGGCCAGACATTTTGGTCCTATTGGAGGCGGCCACAACAAATAATTAGTCGTTGTAGCTAGCATACAGGAATGACATGGTATTTTGGAGAAAAATATTTTATTCTTGGTGGACATTTGTTTAGCCATCCAGTTGCTGCACAACTGGGTTATCCCTGAGACGCTTTGTTCACAGGATTTGGATGTAGCGGTGTGGAACATTTTAAAAGGAAGGTGTAACACCCTAAAATTTGCACTCTTTTAAAATAGCTAAATTGATTTATTTATGCAAATATGTGTGCATTAAAATATAGAAAAATAATAAATTTTGTGGAATTAAAATTAAATATAAGGTTAGAAACTTCTTGATGCATACATGCTGCTGCATATCTAATTTTGTGATGATTGATCTTGATTCAAAGTTCAAATGAATTCAAAACCTATTTGAAAATGCTTTTGGAAATCTATTTGGAAAAAGAAAAATGCAAAATTCATTTTGACCTCCTTCTTCATTTTCGGCCCTTTGGCCTAGCTCCTTCGACGCTGGCCTTTTCCTCCGCCGCTTGGCCGCCAAATTTGACCACGCCATTTTCGGCCTGGCCCGCGCGCCATTCAGCTCGCCTACCCCTTGCACTATTTGCCCAAACAGCCGCTGTTGCCGGCCCAGCCCAGCCGAACGGCCTGGCAGCAACCGTCGCCGCGTCTCCTTCCCCAGCCACTGACGCCCGGGCCCCGCCTATCGGCGCCATCCCATTCCTCCCACATGGCTCGGAATCGCCGCCGCCAGCAGCGCTTGCTTGCAACCGCCCGCCGCGTCGTGCGTCGTGGGGCGCCCCGCTCCTCGGCCTCGATTTAAAGGAGCCGAGCCCCCCGCGCGCCCCCTGCTCTCCCAACTTCGTTTCACCTCGCCACGCCACGGAGGTCGAACCGCCCGCACGGAAAAACTTCGCCGACCGCCGTCCGCCCCTCCGCGGCAAACGCCATCCCGAAGTTGCGTTCATCCCGATTGAAGTCGCGGTGAGCTTCGCCGTGCTCCCTCCTTTTCCCTGTGCTTTCAATTTTGTATTTCGTGGCCGTTTGGGCCTTTTCGCGCGAAGCGCCCACGAGCTTTGGTTACCGCCATGGCGTCCGCCGCCTTGGCTCCCTCCTCCTCCGCCAGTGCGGCCATTGGCGAGTTCCCCTTCACCCCAACTAACTCCCGGTGTCCTCGGTTCTTCGAACCGTGGCCCATAGGCCGTGTTCTGTGCGCGCCAGAGACCTCCACGCCGTCGGCCATGGAGTTTGCCGGCGTCAACCTTTATTCAGCGGATTCCCTTCCTTCTCTCCCCTACGATCTAATCCGAGCCACCCATCCTTGATCCGACGGCTTTGATTGGCGATACCCCTTCGCGGGTTATTTTTCTAAAGAGCCCTCGGTTTTCATCTAATTGAATCCGCAGTCCAATGCGTAGTTCCCGAATACGCATTCTCATTTTGAAAGCGTAAAGTTCACTTTGTTTTTAGTCTAAAACACGTTTTCGATATTTACAGAAATGCCACTAGATTTGTTTTGCTCTTAAAACTTCGTTTTAGCTCGAATTGATCCGTTCAAATTGCGTTAGCTTCGTAATTTCATAAGCTACGTGTTAGTACCACTGTTAATCAATTTTGCAACTTTTAAATTTCATGGTTAGGTTTAATTAAATAAAGTGCTATAGGAAAACCCGTTTAATTCATAACTTTCGCGTTTTAACTCCGTTTTTCGTGAACTTCGCGTTGACGTGATCATAGCGAGACGTAGATTATTTTCATAAACATTTTATCTTGTTTTCTATACTGTTGGTGTACTGTTCTAATTATATGATTTATTTGCTTTGCATGAATGCCTTTGGAATGTTGTATGTTTGCTTGTTGTTGGTTGCGTTGCACGGTGAGGAGAACGTTGGAGACCAAGAATACTTGACGACCAGCGGGACCAGGAGGAGTTTGCTAACCAAGGCAAGTATAGCATGGGATCTACCTTGATGCCTATTCACCTTTATTAATTACTTATTTCCATGTGTCTAATTTTGATACCCGTAAGGACATCCTAGTGATTGATTATCCTGTTCCTTGTCTCCTATGGGTTATATGCATATGAGTAGTTTGCTAGTGCTCAACATAAATATACGTGAGCTACATATTGAACAACAATTCTATGGAAAGAAAAGGTAAAAGTTGCTTTTAAACAACTGGATTATAGGGCGATGGAGCAAATGACTTTCGATCATAATGCTCTCGGCCCTCCATAGGACTTATCTGTCGTAAAAAGCTGGATGACGAAGGCAACCGTGAGGTCATATGGCTCTGACTTTAGCTCAGTAATAGGACCTTTTCTAGCTTGTTAGAGGTTACCTTTATGGCGCAAAAGGGCTTGCCACGTTGGGTATAGGACTCGCCTCTGTTCCTATGTGTATAGCGCGATGAATATGTGCCATGGGAAAGGGGTTCCTACATCCGCTGCCAAGGAAACCTAGTGGCCCTAACTTGTTAGAGAAACCTATAAAATGGCTTCATAGTGTATCTCTGCCCGCTCACCTTGGCGGTTGATATGGGAGTAATTAACCGGGCATACGGGGATCACGACTCATGGTGAATGTGCACCACCTCTGCAGAGGGTAACAAAGCGTTATAATAATAGCCGTGCTCACGGTCATGAAAGCGCCGGAAAACTCACAGAATAGATGGCTACTTATAATGTTGTTTATACGAGATGATTATGATGATATTATGATGATGTTACATGACTCAATTGGATCGGATATATGATCATGTGGGTTTAAATGGGAGCTTAAGCATAACTTGATAATAAGCGATGATAAAATCTTGACTTACTAAAAGTGCTAAGCTACTTGTAAACCAGTGTCATCCTTTTTAGCCTCATGAACCCCATGTTGTCTTGTTAAGTAATGGGGAAGTACTTACGCTTGTTTATTTTCTTTATTTGGATAAAAATTCGGATGGGTAACAGATGACAACGATGTATGAGGAGTTTCACGAGGATTATTAGGCTTGTGATCAACGAGTTGACCTTCCCTATGATGATGTTCCACAAGAGAGAGTTATCTTTCATTTTTCGTTGTGATGTATTAGACTAAGTTATGTTATTATCGTGATGTAAGATACTTTGTGATGATACTCTTTTTGTAATTTGTCAGACTTGTGTGTGTGATTGATCCACAGGCACACACGAGTTTTGTGCATTCAATTTTATCCTTAAAATTGGGTGTGACGGAAGGCCAAAATTTTTTCCGCCAAGCATATTGATAGGAATTATAGTCTTACTGAGTCAGTTTATGTTAAATCGATCATGAGGGATATATGGATCTTAAATATTAATAAGTTAATTGTCATCAATAGAACATCCATTACGAAAATATTTTGTGGAATAATAAATCAACTGACTTGTGCAACCATTGACGATGTATGGATTGCCCATGTATCCGTCTGAGCACTTGCATTGGTATCCACCCCTCGTGTGGCGTTGAGGTCTTGGCAGTAGCTGTTTGCACTGGCACATGCTGGAGCTGTCAGTTTACCCCTTACCCGTGATGGCCCAATCAAGAACCAACGTGGCACTTCTGTCTCCAACTCGATTGCTGAAGCTGTCTTATCCCCTTGCCATTGAGGTCTCGCCGGCTGAAGTTGTACCTGAATCAAGTAAAAAAAAATCTAAAAGCCTTCATCTAATTCAACGGATGATGAGTACTTGGGACAGTACAGATATCTTTAGAATTCGATCTATATATCAATAAACGTACCAGTCTTTGTAGGCCACAAAGGCATAGTTACATGGGCTGTAGTTCCACGCAGAATTATTGTCTTGGGTATTTTGTCGGTGTTCCAACCAATCTCTATCGTGCTAAGGTTGCCTGGGATTGACGACTGGCAGCAGCCCAACCCCGTGCAAGGGTCTCCGTCTAGAGCCGAATCTTTCAAGCTCGCGAGGTAGCTGGTGCAGCCGGTGAAGTAGTTGGACCCACTTTCCAGGAACGCCAGTGTGTCACACCCAATGGCCGTGAAGACGTTTTCGGTAGGCGAGACTAGCAACGGCGGGTCGAGTGAATATCCGATTCGCCCTTGGTCTTGTTCGATGGTGTCGGACGAGTTGTAACAGACGTACGCAACAATTGCGTAGACATGCATCTCCCCGGTCTCTACCGAGATGCTCGTAATCTCCACGTTTTCGTTAGTGTATGGCCTTGGAGGCTAAAACTATGGTTGCAAGCAATGGTGAAGTTACCCTCACCTGGCCAAGCGCAATCGGCGCCGATGCCAAATGGGTAGGGAATCTCTATGCTGCCGCACTTGCTGGGGCAGTGTGGAGCCGGCAGGGGTGATGAGGCAGCCATGCTGGAGACAGAAGGCTGTGGACAGCAGCAGCACCAGATGGGAAACTATAACTAGTGCTGGAGAAAGAAAAAACCGGAGCACCTGTGTCATGGCTACCAGTTCTTTCAGGCTGGTTTTTGAAGAAGCTCGGTAAGCAGTTATAGCTTTGTGGTCTGTCTGGCTAGTGTTGGTGTATATATAGGCGCCCAGCCTCAGTGCCCGAGACATGCATGTGCTCTATGGCCTGTTCGGTTTGGCGGCAGGTAAAATTGCATGGTTCCCCATGTCGCTCAATTTTGAGGTCCTGAGATCAATTAATGCCTGGAGCTCTCCCTGCTGGGAGGCCATGACCATGAACCAAACTGTGTGCAGTGTGCGGTGTGCCTCCATCTTGAGATGACCCCAGCCTATTTTCTGAGCATTATGCATTTAAATTGCAATTTGTATGTTCAAGGATTTTTTAATAAATCAATGCGCTTATCTTCACTTAGATGACAGACTTCTACTCAAAGAAAAGTCGGTATGATCCTTGATTATTTCCACAGTATCCTTATTAACAATAGACCACTTTCAGAGCCTGCTTCATTACTACAGAAATGTCCTATCAGAATCCGTTCATATATGTTACTACTATGATATCCAGTGGTATCACTCCCTGGTTAAAAGGCCTGGCATGAAGTCGTCATTACTCCCCATTATTGCCACGAACTAGATTAAGAGATACCATATTAACACCCTGGAAGTTTGCATAGATCTTGGTCTGAAAGTGCTCCTAGGGAAAGATGGCGTAGGGAGGAAGGTTAGCATACCAGTGTAAGAATCATGTGGCAATGATGATATCTTTTAGTTTTAGATGAAAAGTATGTACTTCAATTGTAAGTCAAGTCTCCATAGGAAAAATTTCTTGTATTGACGACACTCTTGCCCTGTTGTTGTTGTTTTCTTTTCTGAACAATATCTTGCGTGGTGTTATGGTGAGAAAATTGCTTTCTCGGTTTGTCATAATCTGATAAACTAAAGTAGCCAGTGCCGGTGCCGAATGGGTACGGTATGTCTACGCCTCCGCAGCTCTGCTGGCAGCCCGGCATCACGGACATGCTGTTGTCGGCGGTGGCTGCCGTTGCTGCAAGAACGAGCAACACAGGAACCATGAGCGGTGACATTGTTTTGACACCGCTTCGTGATCAGTGGATTTGCTAGTTTCATTGTATCCACCGAGCGAGGTTAATTACCAAGCTATGGGGTTTATATAGATGAACGGGGTTGTGGGTACCACTATGAAATGAACTGCATTGCCAGGACCTATATACGTCATGTTTCGTACATCTTATATATAATTGCTTACGATCGAAATATGCTAAATCAATCATCATGTTTTTTTTTCACCCTACTCTATCCACACTTCTCCCCACAGCTTCCATTTGTACTAAGGGCACCAATAACAGTAAGAGTCAGCTACTATCTCTAAGCCAACCTCTCCAATATTGTTAGCTATTAGCAATGGCTCATAGTATGATTAGGCCTACATGACACTCACATGTTCTTTGAATGTGTGTATGAGCCTAACTCTTGATCAAAGCTAACTTTTATCTCTCTTCTATTAAATATGAAAAAAAATGCTCAGAGGTAGCTTATGAGGTCACCCATTGCGGACACCTAAAAATCGTACAAGATGGGTCAATTCAGTTCATTTTGATAGCCCTTTTATCTCATTTGAGGAACTTCTTAGGAAGCGTTTGTCTCCATAGCTGTACCAAACTGGTCCATATATTGTTAGCCTAAAACCAAACAGTCCATGTAAACTAAACTGGACATAACAGTATTATAGGAACCCATTGGTGGCCAAAAACAGAATTCAATCCTTGTAAAGAAACTATATAGGAGTAAATCGAATTATTAGCTCGCTGTAAATTTCCAGGATATGCATGCCTGCTTCGTTATCATTTTGGACCTAATATATATATAGTATTGACATTATCGTAAATTAGTATATAAAATTATGGTAAATAGAGGTGGCTATGGAATAACTTATTTTGTAGCTGGCTATTGAATATACTCTATATATATATATATATATATATATATATATATATATATATATATATACACACACACACACAAACGTATCTGGTTGGCTACCAAACAAGTCAATGATGTCTAGTGCAACTGGACTAGTGCAAACAAAACTGATTGGCTACCAAACAACCAGTCCACATAGTGGGCCTACGAAAATACACAAAACTCGGCCGGTGGGGTACAGACCACCCCGCACGGTATTGGGCGCCTGACGAACCTGGGTCGTGCGGCACTCAGGTGCATCTCCATCACACACGGGCGTGGCACTCAGGCGCATCTCCATCTCACACGGCCGTGTGGCACTCAAGGAGCGCACACATGGCCGCGAGGCACTCAGGCTCACCACACACGATCCACAGGTCCGGACCCGACTAGACAAAGAAGAATCTCAGTCTCCGACCAAGAAAAACCTCCCAACCCTGCAGAGCAACGAAGGGGATTTTTTAACCCCTGGTCTGAAATTCGTCCCAACCGTGTTTGAACTCAGGACCTGGGAGTGCCGCTGGAAGCCCCTAACCGACTGAGCTAGGGTCCTTTGGCGGCCAGGAAAATACACAAATCTCATTGCTAGACCGTTGATGTCAATTCTTCAGAAGAAACAAATCTTCTGCATTACTTTTTATGGAACTTTCTACATTATTTAGTGGCGCGGACAAACCTTCAGATGGATGCGATGAAATTAGTTATTTCCATCGAGCTGGAGTTTCGCAATTTTCGAAATTCGTTCGGTACTGTGCAGTTCTGCCGGAGAAATGAGTCCTGCCAAACTCAAGCTTCATTCATCGATGCCTATGCTACCAGTCCCAGTCTACCACGGGATCTCTCTGCTGCAGCAGCCACGCCTATGGATTGCGAATGGTTTTTTTTAGAATAGGATCGGAGGGTCCAAAGCACGAGATCTTGACCGGTGGAAGTGAATCAAAGGAGCGTGCGTTCAAAGGGGCTGTTTGGTTCGTACCGGACTAGGGGGGTTTGTTTGGTTCGTGACGGACTAAATTTTAGTCCCTATCACATCAGATGTTTGATACTAATTTGGAGTATTAATATAGATTAATTACAAAACTAACTGCAAGAGAGAATTGAGACTAATTTACGAGACAAATCTATTAAGCCTAATTAGTCCATGATTTGACAATGTGTTGCCACAAAGAAATATGTGCTAATGATGAATTAATTAGGCTTAATAGATTTATCTTATAAATTAGTCTCTGTTCTGTGTAATTAGTTTTATAATTAACTTATGTTTAGTCCTTCTAATTAGTATCTGAACGTTCGATGACAGACAAGAACTAAACTTTAGTCTCTCAGAACCAAACACCCCAAAAGTCTCCATTCGAGAAGTCCTAGGAAATTATTCTAGGATGGAGACAGGTAGTTTGAGCCCAATCCACTGTGAAGTGTGAACTTAACGAATATTTAGGCCAATCCACTGATAACGTTGGGAGTACCTAATCACTGTGAAGTGTGAACTTAACACAGGACAGGATATGCTCTCTCCACTTTCGGCTCCTTTCGTCTGCTGATTGGTTTTGTCCAAGTCCAAAAGACGGCTGATGAAAACTGTTGTAGTATTATATTCTGAACAGTAGAAAGTGAAAGTGTAAATCTTTATTGATGAACAGTACACATATATATACATGCCCACGATGGGGCAGTTCCAGTGAACGTGGGAGAGCCCCGCTCCCATGTCCCGTCCGCATTGACGTCTTTTCAAATTAGTCACAGTAACTGCAATTAGTAGTTGCTAATTGCTCCACTAATTGATTATTAGGAATATTAGAATATTCTTAACACTCCCCATAATCAATTATCTTTACGGAGCTCCAATGTTCATCATAATTATTAATATTATTAATCCTTAGAAAACCCCGTGGGAAAAAACTTAGGAACACATTGATATATCGGGATACCATGATAATCATATAGCAATGTCTTAATATATCATCTCTAAAAAACCCCGGTGGGAAAAACTAGATGATATGACATACATAATGCCGATCATGCCTCGTTAAAAAAACTTTATATGAAACCCTTTCAAGGTAAAACTCATACAAAAGAAAAGAGTATAATACGATGTGAAATGGATTAAGTATCGAGAGATACTCCCCCTGATTTCTGCAAGTCTCTAAGTCTAACCATACCAATTCCTTCAATGCATTTATGAAACGTAGAATATGGTAGGGACTTTGTGAATAGATCGGCAAGATTATCACATGATTTAGTTTGCAGAATCTCAATTTCCCCATTCTTTTGCAACTCATGGGGATAAAATAATTTGGGGGTGATATGTTTCGTCAAGTTACTCTTGATGTAACCTGATTCCATTTGCACAACACAAGCAGCATTATCTTCAAAGATAATTGTTGGTGCATCAAGTGCACCAATTCCACATGATTTCAATATGTGGTCTACCATTCTGCGAAGCCATACACACTCTCGTGAGGCTTCATATAATGCAATAATCTCAGAATGGTTGGTGGATGTAGACACTAAAGTTTGCTTGGATGATTTCCAAGAAATTGATGTTCCACCATTTAAAAATACAAAACCAGTTTGGGATTTGCCATTATGGGGATCAGATAAATAGCCAAACATCTCATATAACTCCAATAAATTTTGATCTTGATTCTTTCTATAGAATAATCCAAGATCTCTTGTGCCGATGAGATATCTAAAAGGTTTTAACTCCAACCCAATGGCGGCTTGGTAGGAGCGGCACTATGTCTTCTAATAAATTAAGCGCAAAAGCAATATCCGTGGGTACTATTAGTAAGATACATCGATTGCACCAATGGCACTTAGATAAGGAAGCTCGGGTCCTAAAATCTTTTCACCTTCCTCCCTTGGTCCGAAAAGGATCTTTCTCAACTTCCAAAGATCTAACAACCATGGGGTTTTACATGGGTAAGCTTTATCCATATTGAATTTCTCCAACATTTTTACGGATATAGGTAGCGATATACAAAAATCCCGGATGAAAAATGCTCAAGTTACCAAACCTAAGCAAAACTTGGTTTGACCCAAGTCTTTCATTTCAAACTCCGCCTTCAAATGATGGCGTGCCTCATTAATGTCATGTTGGTTACCAATGATATTTATATCATCAGCATTATCTGGAACACAATGCAAAAACCGTTTACGGATTTCTTAATGAAGACACGGGCAATCATCATTATTTGTGTATCCCTTATATTTGGAATTCACTTAACCGATTGTACCACATTCTATCTGATTGTTTTAAGCCATATAACGACTTCGCAACAACTTAACACAAAACATATTTGCGATTTGCCTCGGGATTTGGTATACTAATTCCGTCCAGAACTTTCATGTATATCTTAGAATCCAATGACCCATATAAATATAACGGTCACCACGTCCATCAAGCTACGTGACAGATGCACGATTTTGTACTGCCAAAGATATTAAATATCGGAAAGTTATGCCACTCATGAGCCGGAGAATAAGTTTCGTTGAAATCAACGCTTGAGCCTTTGCATGAAGCCTTGTGCTACTAGCCCTTTATATCTCACCACTTCATTGTTTTTCATTCCGTTTCGGGGAAGAAAACCCATTTATATCAACAGGATGGACACCGGAGGTGTTGTGTCTGATGAAAACACTTCCCGTTTGTAAGCGAGGCTATCTCGGTTTCTATTGCATCCTTCCACTTATTCCAAATTCCCGGCGCTTCTTGCACTCTACCATGGATTTTGGATCTGGATCACTTTGAAGGGTTTATTATTAATTTGTTCGGAAGAAAAAGATGTCGATAGGTTGTAGCATTTTCGATCATAAGACTCTCGGTCCCTATATAATTAATAGCAATTTCATCAACCCTTAATAGATCATCATGATTTCCCAAAACAATAGATCTAGGGCCTTAGAGTGTCTGACCTCAGTATTTATGCGCATGATCGGTTGGGAATCAAATCAAATCTTTCTAGAAGATATTGATTAGTAACAAGGTGATTCACATCAACGAGATAGTTGATCTTCATTTACCACTTTCTTTTGTTTCTTATCTTGCACCTTGGAATTGCCTCTCCCCCTCTTGCTTCCAAGAGGGATAATTTGAGTGGTTTTATTTGGTACCTCCACTCTTTCTGGCACATTCCTTGCAGGATAGAAAGATTTAACAACACCTTTATAGTTGAGTAAGCGACCGCGTGATTATTTGCAATGTTTTGCAAATCTATAAGTCTCTGAACTTGATGTTCGGTTTCCATAATCGTGGATCGAATAGGAAATACCTTACGCATTCCAATTAATTTCCCGACATTCATTTTTATGGTACAAATCTCCCCCTAATGCCGGAAAATGATCCTCGTTGAAAATACAATCAGCGAACCGAAGCCGTAAATAGATCCCCGTGAGAGGTTCTATATACTTAATGATCGACTGAGATGTAAATCCCACATAGATCCCCAATTTTCTGTGGTGTAGCCCCATAGAGGTCTTTACCGAGGTGGTGAGATGGGTACATAAACTGGCTAACACCTAAACTTACGCCAAATGGGAAATACTTGGTGGATTTCCGCGTTACTTTCTAATTGGGCAAGGGGGAATTCTCATGATATCACGGGTGGTCGTAGTTGGATTAATTCTGTGCGCGTCGCTGGAAGCGCATGACCCCAACACGGCGTAGGCAACTTACAATTCATCAACATTGGTCTAGCAAATGAGTTTAATTCTCTTTATCAATGATTCAGCCCAAACCATTTGATTATGTACACAAGGTGCAGATCGTTGAACCTCAATTCCCGTTGCCATACAATAATCATTAAAGGCATGGGATGAAAATTCAGCAGCATTGTCCATTCGAATTGATTGAATTCGATGTTCAGGATAATGCGCTTTCAACCTTATTAGTTGGGGACAATATTTTGGCAAAAGCATGGTTGCGTGTCGATAATAATGACACATGAGACCATCTTGTAGATGCATCTATCGAACCATGAAATACCGAAAAGGTCCACATATTGGCTCTAATTGGACCACAAATATCTCCTTGGATTCTCTCCAAGGAATTTTAGTGGTTCAGCTCGATTTTAAGAGTTGATGACCTTAAAATCAATTTTCCGATGCACATGCAAGGCTATATAAAATCGAAAGATTGTGGGAACTTTGCTTTTATGCAAATTATGATCAAAATGAATTGCGCAGATAATTTTTTCTCATCATCCTATTCCAGGATGACCTAGTCTATCATGCCATGCGGAATGAATTAACATTTTGAAAAATTACCTTATATGCAACATTAGATATAGGTTTTATGTATGTATAGTACAATCCAGATTCGAGGGAGGGAATTTTCTCACAAACTTGTTTGTTAGATCCGATAAAGTCTAGTGAAGAAAATGAATTCTTCTTTGTTATCTACATGTGTTTCAACATGAAGACCATTCTTACGAATATCTTTATAGCTTAACAAGGTGCGAGTTGATTCTGGATACAATGCATCCTCTATCGTTAATTGCGCGTGCCATAGGAGAATAATAGTGGCTCTACCCTAACCAACTGTTAGAGCATCACGTCCAGTGATGGTCATAACATTTCCTTCTCTTTCCTAAGAGTGTTCGAAATATTTCATCTCCCTAAGAATAGTGTTTGTGGTTCCACTATCTACAAGACATAATTCCTCCTCGGGATTGACATCGGAAGACATCTATAGTAAAACAAGAATGCAATTAAAATTTCTTATTGAACATATAGAATCACATACATAAACACAATGTATTACAATACCAACATATGAGTATGACATTACAATACATATTTATTCTCACAATACTCCCATCACTAACAAGTATGTACAACTCAAAGAACATAGAGTTTGCACAACTTAAATTATTACAACACTTGACTTGCTTAACATAATAATTAAAGCGGATGAGATCTTCAATTGAAGTCTCCATACATGTCATTTGAGTTGAACTCCACGATCCTTGTCTTCCGCTTCTCGAAGCCTCTCATCCTTATGAGCATTATTTGTTCTTTGGTTCCTCAAGAACCTTGCTTGAACAACCCACTTCCTTTATAACCTCGGAAGCAAGATTGAAATGAGCTTCATATCTTGTCTCTTTATCTTTGCCTTGCTTTGCTTCCTTTAAGGACTTTTGGTAAAGTGCAACCAAGTGCTTAGGAGTGCGACAATCCTTTGCAAAATGATTGAAAGTACCACATCGATGACATTTAGTGTCATTTTGGACTTAGCCTCGCCATTTTGCTTGTTTTAGCATTTGGCTTTTTGCTTTTTGTTGAACTTACGCTTGCCGGGCTTGTTCTTTGGATCATCCGGAAGAAGATCCTTTGAACCTTTATTATTCTTAACTTTTTACTGAGCATTATGAACTTGAGGAAGAGGCGGCTGCACGATGTGGGGTGCTTGTGATGATTCTTCATAAGAAGCTCATCATGTTTCTCGACTGAGTTAATGTATGAGATAAGTTGAGAATACACGGTGTAATTACTAGCCCGATATTACGCTTGCAAGACTCGGTCACGGGAAGCATGGTAGATAGAAGTCTTCTCTATCTTATCGACATCCGCTGGCTCTTTCTCACGAAATTTCAACTTTGAGCAAATTTTATGAGCGGCATGATTATAATCAAGAACGGACTTAAAAAGTCCTGCAAACATAAGTGGTTCCACTCATGATTAGCCTCGGGCCGGATGAGTACTTTTGCTGATCATAACGCTCTTAAGAGCAAGCCACAGAAATCTGGGGATTCTCTTCCGGAAGGTACTCTTGTTTGAGATCCTTATGGATATAATACCTTAAAATCATTAAGGCCCCTGAACTTCTTTTGCTCATCAAGCACCTCCCCTCAATGGGTTCATTATATGTGCCAAAAAGTCCACGGGATGCAAAGTTTATTTTGATATCCGAAGCCCAAGTAGGGTAATTGTGGCCATCTAAGGCAAGTTCATCGAACTCCCTAGCTAAGGCCATAGTCTACAGAAGTAGGACCATTTTGATTCATTATACTTACACGTGGTAAATTAAAATTCAAATGGTAAAGCAATGTTGTAATAAATGCAAATTAATTTAAATGACATAACTCATCATGATTAATACAATCCAAGGTAGACAAATAAACATATAAACCCCAATTATAACTCTCATCAATTGACTATATATGGTTAGATAATCTCAAAATGCCAAAGGACATAGAGTAGATCTTAATAGTAGGCAAATACTTTCTGCTTAACCACGGTCTCAAGGCTGAATAATTCATTTTTTGAATTAGGACGTACCAATGTAAGTCTCTACTACACCATGTATAGTATAAATTAATGATTAAACAATGGTAATCACTACAATAGTGTAAGCCATAAATTTTTTTTTTAGTCTTAATCTTTTATTTGAGAACAAAACATTATATAGGTAATCATCTTAGTCCAATGGACATCATGTAGACCTTTAGTAATAGGTGAATAAATCACAGCTGAAAACACAGTCTCTTGGGCAAAATAATCAAAAGGATTAAATGCAGCTTTTGCTCAGACTCTATTACCTAATGCTTTCATCTCAAAATAATAGAGATATGCATAAATTAATTGCCACAAGTCGCCGATAATTATAAACTAATGAGAACAGTGTTAAGATGGAGTTTGTGATTTAAAAATTACATAATAATAAAATAAGTATGAAAGTGCAAAATAATACTTAACATATTTAGCATTCTATATTAAATTAGGAAATTGCATAGGTACAATGTAAACAAACACATTTAGCCATTCACATAAACATCAGGATGTCTAATCTCACAAGAGCATAGACACTAATACTAATGAACAATGAAGTAATTAACAAAGTCTAAACACAAAGTTAAAAGACTAAACCCGCTAAAAATTCATAAATTCGGAATAAAACATATAAATGATAAATGGCTTCGCCCACGAAACCTTTAGCTGCCCAGCGAGGCCACATCATGAGTTGCCCAAAGAAGGACCAAATAGCATGGCTGCCGAGGCCGACCAACTTTGGGCTGAAATCAGCCAAGGGGCTGTGTGCGCCTCAAGCCTCACAGCTCACGTATAAAAGAGTGGGCGATTAGAGAGTTTCCAAACCCTTAAGCGCCACTCATTACCGGCTCCACAGTGAGTGGTAGCGCTTGCCCGCGACCGCGCCGAAGCGCTACGCGTCGCGCGCTCAAAACTGATCCATGGCGCGGTAATCGCTTCCGTCGCCGCCTCACGCCGCCTGGGTCCGCGAGAATAAGACAAGACGCTTCGATCGCGCCCTCCTCCACCTCACCGTCAGCATCTCTGCGGCGGTGATTCCAGCACCAGCGCGGGTCGGAAGGAAACCGCTTGTCAGCCCTAACTTCGATCGATGGCGACTAAGGCGAAGCCGGTGACTCCCCTCCCCTCATTGAGAAGTTCAAAAGCGAAGTAAAGCGTTACCCCCGAGGAGGAAGCGCCACCATCGCCCGTTCGCTGCGTAGACTAAGCAGCACCCGTTCTCAATACCGGGGCGATCGTCTGTCGCTGTGAGGACTCGCCTCTGTAGCGTCTTGAGCCAGGCCATCTACAACACAGAGATCCAGTGTCCGTGCGGCCAATCGGGAGCTTCACCGCCTGGTCGGCGATATTCCTTTAGGAGAGTGGGCGGAGGTGGTGGAGGTGGAGGCTCGCAGGTTCAGATCTCTACGATCTGCATGACCTCCACAGAGAAGAATCCGAATGGCGGTTACGGACCAAGCCTTGTGGTCCATGAACCCGATAACTCGTCGTGGGAATAGTCGGCTACAGAGTCGCTGTTGGCATGTGAAGTCGCGGTACTCTGGTACAGTAGCCGCGTAGTCGCCTGGCCGGAAGTGTAAGCCGCTTCGTGCTGAAGACAGTAGGCCCACTTTTGTTCGAGAAGAAAGTCCGCTGACTGCAGCATGCGCGAGCGCCAACGGGTACTCCTGTTCGGATCCCGGGCGCCATGTTACCGGCCACATATTGGGGTGGTATGGAGCCACGGATGGCCAGAACTCCAGGCGCAGGGCCTGAATTAACGCTGTAGGTGGCGCTTAGGAAGCGGATGCTCGCGGAGTGGCGACACTTGCTGCTTGGCGATTTGCGGGGCCTCTGGCTCCCCACGCCTCCTCCCAGGGGTGCATGAACGGCGTTGAGGTGAGGAATCACTGGGATGTAAATGGGCTATCGCCGAGGGACTCCAATGCGGTAGCATGGTAGTACTACCATGAAGAGCGGTAGCGCAGCAGCGACCCGCAGAAGGTAATGTAGGGCACAGGCAATGCATGTTGTATCGATCCGTCGATCAGTCACATCTTCACCGAAGAATCCGCTCAGCACTATTCGGCGCTAGCTCAAGCGGTAGAATGGCTGATAGCGTGTTATAGTATTATATTCTCGAATAAAGAGAAAGTGAAAGTGTAAATCTTTGTTGATGAACAGTACACATATATATACATGCCCATCGATGGGGAAGTTCCAGGTGAGCATGGGAGAGCCCTTGGCTCCCACGTCCCACGTCAAATGCAGCGTCTTTTCAAAGAGTCACGGTAACTGCGGAGTGATGATTGCTAATTGCCCACTAATTCGTGATTATTAGGAATATTAGAATGACTTCTTAATACCGCTTGGCGTAGTTCTACTTCTTTCCTTAGGCCAATTATCACAAACATTGGTCAGAAATTAAGATATATTATGAACATATATTTTATGACAAAAGTAATGGAACTTATTTGGTATCATAAATATTAATTCTTTTTATTTATAATGAGCTT